>JANZLX010000004.1:24052176-24062444 GCA_025531955.1 Erythroxylum orinocense | reverse complement strand
GTCATTTGAATTTCGTCACCTAGAACATGCAAAAACATAAATTACCATGAAAAACACAAACAGAACATAACAAAAATATAACAAAAGAACATAAAACACAAAGAATTAACATGACAAAAATGCAAATTATCAGACTCTTTACCGAATTCAAAACGTATAATTTTTATTATTCAAGGAAGTACCAAAATATACCTTTCTCTTATTTTATGTGTATTTGTATTTTATTTTTTTCATTCTTTTATTATGTATATTGGGGACAAAATAAAATTTGAAGTATAGGGAAGGGGTTGATGAAAATTTTGAAAAAAAATTCAAATTTCTTAAGCTTGTTATCTCTTTATTATTCATTCTTATTAACTATCATCCTAATTTAGTTAAAATATGTTCAAAACACTTTAGATTATTATTGATTATCAAAGTAAACTAGTAAGCAAAATGATGAAAGTTAGAATAAACTTAATTTATAAGACATATTTTAGTAATCATTGAGATAGTTAATTTGAAAGAAAATTGCATATTATTTACACACATGAAGCTTATATGTTGGCTTGAGCCTAAGAACAAATACATCATTATTTTATACTCTTTTAGCCTTTAATGTGTGTTATCATGCATAGTTGGATGATTTTAGAACTTATTCTTATTATTCATTTTGAGACCATATTTTTTAAACTAGAGGTAATAAAATAATAAAGGTAATTAGATTCAACTCTTTGTTTTAGCCTATTTTCTTTTATTATTATCCAATCTATTTTTATCCTTGAGGAGTATCCACTTTTGATACTTAACCATTTTCTTGACTGATTATAACCACAGTGATAGCCTTTACCCTATTTTTCTTGAATACCTTTCATTAGTTTTAAACCCTAAAGGAATTTGCATTTACTTGATTGCTTACAACTTAGGTTATATTGAGAATGTTAAAGTAAAGGCCTAACATTTCTATGATTGTTGGTACATAATGATTGTGAAATTTGGTTCTTCTCAAGCACTTTATTTGTATAATTTCATAATCACTCTAAAGTTGCTCAAAGAAGTTTGAAAGTTGAAAATTATTTGTTGTGAGCACATTAAAGAAAAAAGAGAGAAAATTTGTCGTATTTGTTGGAGAGTAAGAAGAGTTATACCAATGAATTTATTGTTTGAAGGACGTATGCTATGAAGAAACAAGTTTTATTCAATCTTGTTTATGTGAATTTCCTTCAATGTTATTACCCTTTTTAGTTATCCCTACCATACCTTTGCCCTAGCCTCATTACATCCTATTTAAAAAAGCTTTTTATTTTTGTTTCTTGTTGACTTACAAGTGGTGGAGATGTGATTTTATTATAAGCTTATGGTTAAGAATCCTTTTATACAATGATTTGAGAGTTTTCTTTACTTTAATCCTAAACACTTTGAGTGCATTGAGTGAATCCTTGCTGAGGTGTAGAATTTTTGCTTTCGATTTTAAAAAGATTATCAATATAATTGCTATTGATATTGACTTATAAAAGTTAGATCTAGGATAACTTAAATCTAATTGTATGTTAATTTGATTAATATGATATGATGATTTAAGGTGTGGATAGATAAGTTAACGTTAATAAGGGATGGATGCTTTTAAAATTGATGATTTTGATTATGTTTTGTTTGAGAACAAGCAAAATCTTAAATGTGGGAATGCTTAATAAATGATTAATATACCTTTTTTTGCCCATATAAGTGTGTTTTGCTTATTATTTGAGAGTTTTATGTTATCTATGGTGCTTATTTTTTTTCAAGTGTGTTTTCAGGTCTCAATTACCTTTATGGATCAAAAGGAGGAGAATTCAAAGGAAATTGTGGCATAAAACAAAAGAATTGAAGTTGTTTTGGAGATACACATCTGTGTGAAGATGTACACTCCCGTGTGAGTAACATATACAACTGTGTAAAGGGATTGTACAAAGGGTTGTAAACGTGTAAAACTTTAAAGACGATGTTTTTGCTCATGTGGGAATACACGCCCATGTAAGTAATATATACGGTCGTGTCCTATGCCCGTGTAAGCTATTGAGAACATATAAAGTCATAATATTGAAGTGTTTTTGAGATATACAATCACATACAGGATTGTGTATAATCCAAAAACCCTAGTTTTGCAATATAAAAGGTAATTATGAAGGGGAGATGAAAGGAAGTGACTAAAGTCGAAAGTAGTTAGAGTTAGAGACATGATTATAAACCTAAGACAAGAAAAACATGAAGATTACTTCAAGAGATCCAATAGAGAGCAACCTTTCATCAACGATTCAAGGGCATTTTATTAGAGACAAAAGGGATATACATATCTATGGATTCTTTTCTTCCTCATAATTTTTCTAAAATTTTGATTTTTGTTTTGTTTTCTATGTTAAGGAACTAAGTTTATTTAATACCTAGGTAGGATGAACCTTCAGTTAGGATGGATGTTATAATTTGGTCCTTTACTTAATGCAATTTGATTGAATGATTCTTTGAAATTTAATTATGCAGTTCTATTCTTAAATTAATATGCCTAGAATACTAGTTCAATGTTTGATTTCGTATGATTGAGATTGAGAAATCCTCTTGTATGAATAGGTCTACCATAATTGGAAGCAGTTGTATACAAACCTAGAGATGGATCGATATAAATCCTCTAATCAGGGTCAAACCTAATAGAGAAATTCACAAATTGAGTAATGCAATCTTAAGGGTTTTAATTAGAAAGATGTTTCAGTTAATTAACTGAGAATTAGTTATTAATAGTCATAAGATAGGAATTTACACCATCCATTGATCAATAGTTGAATTGGATGATAAAAGGTTAATACTTAAGAGATCTTAGGGAGATTCATTACTTAGGTACTAGTTATTTGATATTGGATTAATCTTTGTGTTATGTTTGTCTTTATTCATTATTATATTAAGTTCTAGTTTTGTTTAGTTTTGAATCAAACTATCATCTTATTCGACGATTAGATAATAAAAAAGAGGCCACAACTAGTACTTGTAGTCTTTGTAAGATCGATTCATACTTGCCAATGCTAGCTACAGGTATACCATGCACATTATATATCAATCAATAAGTTCTCGCAATTGTTATAATCGATCTTAATAAGATATTTCTCTACATATTTAACACCCTCAGTTTCACTAACTTGATTAATATCTTTGCCAAGAACACTCTAACTAATTATTTTATAGACCAATGGGCCTAAGATCGATCTAAAGCACTCACTCTAAATTCATTCTACATCAATGGTCTAATACAATATAATTTGCCCAAAATAAACCATATTCTAGAATTAATAAATGTGTTAATTATACAAAATTCAAAAATTAATAAATGTGTTAATAAACTAAAAAGCAAACCACACCAATCTTTTTCAACCTAATTTGTTTAAATGTTAATATATGAAAATAATTTATAGAAAATACAAGAAATTGATAAAGGAATGACAAATCTTGTAAAGACTTAAAAGAAAAGATGGCAACGAACCTTTTCTAGCCTGACTCAAATTAACCCTCCTTATAACCGGTTCAAAGTTGCCCTAGAGTCTAGTTAGATCACTTTAAAACTATGTTTTTTTTTTGTATAATTGACCAAAATAATGTTATTTTGATCTTCAATCTCTTAAACATATAATTCAAAATCACATCGTTTTGGACAATTATACAAAACAACGTTATTTAGGGAGAGAAATTTCAGACCGTTCGAATCAAGTTATAAGTTAATTCTTACAAGTAAACTCAAACTTAATCCATTGATATTTAATCAGACTGAACCAAGTCACGTTTCTATTTATGTTTTAATAAAAATCGAAAAAAACATGTTGATTACTTACTTGAAATTATTTTAATTAAAACTTATTACACAATAAAATGTTTTATGTTTCTTGTATGATATATTTAAAAAGAAAATTCTACATATAATTAGAATAAAATGCAGAAAGGATAACATATACACTTATTTTCGTTTAAATTTTCTTATTACTTTATGGATTTATTTCCTAATTTTGTAACATCTAATTATTAATTGAAAGTTGCTCAATCTACATTGAATTGAAAGCGGACGTTTCCATACTAGACGAATTTAATGTCTCTACAAAATCGTACCCTTTTCTTCATTTGAATGTTTTTATAGGCATTGCAACTTTTCCGTTGGGATTATATGTAGCTTCAGTTTTAAATTTACGAAGTACATGGTTAACCAAAAGATCAAAACAGACAAATAGAAAGAACAGCCCAAGAGTTGGGCTCCAATTAAAAACCAACCTATATTACTGTCAATTCCCATAATCACTCGAAAAGCACCGAAGTGCCTGACACACCCCGAGGCCTCAGCTCCACACGGGCTGCTAATATCATCAAATCTCAATCGTCATAAAAGTTATACTGAATACGGTATCGACTTGCCGTCAGTTTTCCCGTATACGCGCCACTCCACACCATATCAAATTGTCACTTGTTCCAACTTCTAATTCCTCCATTGAAAATAGTTGCTAGCTTTTATTTGGACCCCTTAACGGGTCGAGCAATTGGACCCGCTGGTGACCTGAACCCAAAAGTCACCTTGTCGTTCACACACCAATGAAACCCACCATCTCTTCCCGTTTGTCGAGCTTTGAAACACTCGGCGCAAAAAGCACCCGTGTTGGGCGGTTCTGAGCTCAACCCCTCAATGCCCTGACCTAAAGCCATGCTCATCAAGTACCTCTCTTTCTCCAACTGCAGCTCCCTCATCCGTTTCTCGTACCCGAACCGACTTAACTCCGAAACGGAGAGCCCACTTCCATTTATATCAACGTTATCAATACCGTCCCTCCTCAAAAGGATAACATTAGATGGCGGATCGAACCTGTTCCCGTTAGTTTCCGTTATCTCGTGGCTCTTTCTCCTCTTATCGCGCCTCAATCGCTTAAGAAACACGAGAAAGAAACAGTCCTTGTCGCGATAAATCGCCGAAAAATTGGTACTGCTGGTGATGGGAATTCTCGAGCCACGCCTCTTTTGGTTTACTACATAAACTGATAACTGGTAAGGAGAGATTCCAATTCTCTCGCCGATGATCGATTGGAAACTTTTGAAGGTCGTTGAAGGAGAAACAACAACGTCACCGATGTTAATCTCCTGCTCGCCGTCGAAAAGAACCGCCGGTATCAATGCCCTGGAGGCCACTTCCATCATTGTTGATAAGACTCCGATGAGTTGACGTCAACCGTCTCAAGGCAGAAAACTTGCAAGCTAATAGCATTGCGAACAGGGAAGGGTTCCTATCTAATATATAAAAAGAGAGAGAGAGACGCTGAGTTCAAATCTTCCTTAAAAGGGACTTACTAGTAAATAAACAAAGGCGGTGAAGACATTTTCGGAATTTTATTTTTTGAAAAATAACATTTCCGGAATTGAAAGTAAGTAAACCATGAGAATATCTGATCGCTAATGGAACGTTATGAAGGGAGATACGGAAAGAGACCTGTGACTTGAGGCCCAAGTAAAATTAGTTAAAACGACGCGGGATGGAGTGTTGTGGGGAATATCCTATTTTTTGTCAAATCCGAGGCCCAAATCATGCCTCAACATTTGGCGAATTTGCGAATTTGCCATTGGTGGTGGTGAGGCTTAACTTGAAGATTCGTCGCTACTTCTTCTACTTCTTCGTCTTGTACCTTGGAAACTCCTCCTCATGGGTATCGAAGGAACGTTGGAATTTAAATTTGCCATTGATGGTGGTGACGCTTAACTTGAAGATTCGTCGCTACTTCTTCTTCTTCTTCGTCTTGTACCTTATCCATGGAAACTCCTCCTCATGGGTATCGAAGGAACGTTGGAATTTGTCTCGTCAACCCCTCTAAGAAGGTTTCTTTCAAACGATTGCCTAATTTAATTTCGACAGGACGCCACATTCAATTTTTAGGGATTCTTTGCAGATATTTACAGCGTTGAGGATAAACAAACCGGACACTTGGCAGATGCCTCAGGTGCGAGTCTACATCCAATGCGTTGGTCGTCGTTTCAATGAAGTAGTTACAGTGTCTGTTTTTTTTTTGGAGGTAAAATGAAAGTTGCGTGTTGTGTTGTTTGTTACAGGGTGGAGCTGACGAGGGTGAGAATCTGAGGCACGCGGCGATAAGAGAATTAAGGGAAGAAACTGGGGTTACTTCGGCCGAATTTTTGGCCGAGGTATGGTTTTAGTTTTGTGATTTTTGATGGGTAATTGAAATTTACATGCTTGATTTGTAAGTATTGATTTTTAACTTGGATAGGCTCCCTTTTGGCTGACTTACGATTTCCCGATTCAAGCTAGAGAAATAATTAACCGCCGGTGGGGCACTAATTATAAAGGTCAAGCTCAAAAGTGGTGAGATTAATATCGCTTCATTTCATATTGGAATGTTATAGGTTTCTGGTTCTTTCTTTAAGTAAACTCGGTCATTTGGTCTTCCTGTTTATGGCTATGGTTGCACCTTTTATTGTGCTTAAATCAATTGTTAGCTAGCTGCAACTTCTTGCGATCAGTTTGCACTGTTCACTATGATGATGCGATGTTCGAAGTAAATAATTTGTTTTGGTTATTGTTCTTGCTGCAATGGGTAAGATGTGTGTGGATATTAATGTGGTTATGTACTCATCTCTGTTTTCACTTGAACTACACATGTATGATTACTGTGATATTTTCATTCGACATTCAACATGCATTTGTCTTCCATGTCACTTTCAGTGCATCTTAGGTTTCCATCTTCTCTATCAAAGTTTATTTTCCACAGAAAACTCCATCAGATACCTATTACTGGTCCTTAACTATATTTAACAAGGTGGTGATATGCCATAACCATATTCAACAACGTGATGATATGCCAATACTTGAAAGGGCTAGTAAGTGATAATAGTTTCAACAACATAGTTTCCTTTTCCCTATCTAACGCCGTTACTGAGTCAGTAGTATTTGTGGTGTTGCTGTACTTGTAAGAAAGATCAAATTGTTCGAAAGCTTTAAGCCTTGTTCTTCCATGTCTTGAACACCAGGTTTCTTTTTAAGTTTATTGGAAAGGATGAAGAGATAAACCTGTTGGGTGATGGCTCTGAAAAGCCTGAATTCAAAGACTGGTCGTGGATGTCGCCCGAAAGGATGGTGGAACTTGCAAGTGAATCTTGCGGTTTGCATATTGTTTACATATATCTCTCTTATAGGGTATGAGTACTAATGCTTGTTTTTCTCTATTTAACAGGCTGTAGATTCCAAGAAGCCTGTCTATGAGCAAGTGATTAAGATATTCAATCCTTACCTTCAAGCAGATGACAGTGAAGGAAAGTTTTCTGCCCATAATGAAACCATTATCGAAGTGTCCAGAGAATCAACTCCTTTATAAGACCGCTGAACCTTTCATTAGCAAAGCAGTTTTTGCGGGTAGTAAATACAGGCTTTGGCATGTCCTAAATCCTTACCTCCCAACAAATGTGCGTCATCAATCAAAGTTCTTAGGAGAAATAGATTCGCGAAAAGCACTATTAAAATTATGTTTCATCAATTTGTCCTTCACAATTTCAATTGATGGTGGTCAACCTTTTTAATTTTGGTCCCTCTAGTTCTGTAGTTCATGAACTTGATTGTAAGTTTTGAGTTTTCCCAGCCTTCAAAATTACTTGAAATGACAAACAAAGACGTTCATCTTTTTCAGAGGCTCATGAGGAAATTCAAATTTCTGAATGTGAAGGAGCTACTTCTGTCTTTCATAATGAAATAAAACGATGAAAGAGAGAAAAATATTGACAGAAGAAATTAAAAGCAAAGGCTGGAGGGATGAGAGAAGAAAAACAATTGCAGGTGGTGAGAGATGAAGACAATTACCTAAGAACTGTTGTTTATTTTTGTCACACCAGAAAGGAACGTTGTTGATTTGGTTTTCGTAACATTGAACGTTGTTTACTTTTATATGTACTTCATTAGCAGTATTTGGTCTATTATCATCATACTGATATAATTGTCCCCGGTATTTTGAAGCTTTTGTAATTGTGTATACTTTTTCACTGATCCCCTTTTTAGTAATATCTTTAAAAATCCCCATCTGGCTATCGTCTTAGTTTGACTCTGATTCGTCTTAGTTTCTATCATCGTAATTTGACTTTTGCTTCGTAGTAGATTGACTCTGCTTTGTCTTAGTTTGACTTTTGCTTCGTCTGAGTTTGACTCTACTTCATCTTATCTTTCTTCTTCCTTCCTTCCATCTGATTGTTATCTTGTGCTTCCGTCTAACTTTCTATCGTCTAACTTTTATCTTCGCGCTCCCGTCTCATATTGCTTCTGTCTCACTTTTGCTCTGCGCGTTCTATCTCACTTTTGTTTTGCGCCTTCCGTCTTACTTTTGGTTTGCGCCGTCCGTCTCATATTCTTTTGCTTCCATCTTACTTTCTTCTTTCAATATTATTTGGTCTTCATCAAAATCATTGACGTAAAGTCATTTTTACTTAACAATCTTCCTCATTTTGATGATAACAAATAATCATATTAATAAAAAATAAAATATTTAAACAGAATAATGTACACAAAATTTATACAGTACAAACAAAACTTCTTCTTCTCTTCTCTTCTTCCTCTCTTCTCTTCTTCTTCTTTTCTCTTGTTTTTACTCTTCCTCCCCCTTTTTTTTTTCTTTCTCCTTTCTCCTTTCTCTCTTCTCCCCCTATTTGTTATTGATCAAAAATGAATTATGACCGTAGATGCTTCATTATCTCTGAAAATATTTCCTTTATTTCTATGCGAAGTGACTTGAGGTCTTGTCTTATTTGAGCTACTTCCTCTCGTAAGTCACTTATTGAAGCGGATCGATCATCTTCTTTTTTCTCTTCTACTTCAAGAGCAATAGTGGTGCTATATGCATCTGAAGATAGAATAACCTTTTCACTGATTTTAAGGGCAGGAGGTTGAACAAATAGGTTCATCTCTGGGAGGTTGAAGTCATCAGGGTTAGTTAGTCGTGGAACTTTTCTTCCAAATAGGTGTAACACATCTCCGAATGAAGACACACTACTTAGCGGCCTGATGTGCATAATCATGTGCACAAGAGTCTCGATTGAGTAGGTGATATCTCCAATACTTACAGATGTGTACTAACCTTCTGTAATTCTTTCAACTACCTGATAAGAGTCTTCAGTGGTTCGAAGACCACAGTTGCTTCCTGACGCTTTCGAAATGTAGTGGGTAACATAGGTTTCCTGCATCTGGATTGCATAACACGCCTCATCAATGTCCCTCACTTGGGCTTCAATTTGATCATCTGCCAAATCATTCAATACTCCTTTCGGGTACAATTTCTTCTTCCCCTTATCATCATTGCGAACAATGTAAGGTCTTGGTTGAAAGTCAAACACAACCTTGATCACAGTTCTTAAAGTGATTGGAAACATAGTATACTTCCCCTTTACTATCTGCAGGGGGTATGGTTTCGTTCCTTGATCCTTCAAAAACCCATATATACTTATCTCATCGTTAGTTAGCAGATGCATCGTACTACTATTCACCAAGATTGGTTGAAATTGTGCCATGACTGACCTTTTTTGGGATTCTCTAATGATTATTGAGGTGTTACTCCTTATACGTTGAACTTTCTCAACAACCTTGATTATTAAATCCTCTTTTCTCAAAGGTTGAGAGGTATTGACCTGTTCTAAATTGCTTTTAACTGTCTTCTTCTTCTGAATAGAAGTGGGAGTGCTCTTCCTCTGACTGATTTTCTGCTTTTTGTTTTCTTCAATCAATCTCGGAGTTTGTTGAGATTGCAATTTCTTCCTTTCAAGCTCCAATTTCCTCTTGATCTTAGTTTCTTTGGCTAATTTCGCTGAATCTTCCTTTAAGATTGAGACTAAGGGCCTTGTTGCCTGAGGTGTTGTCTTCTCAAAGTTTTCACTTTGAATAAGCTTTTTTCTTTTCTGCTCCTCTTGCTGACACAAGGTTCGAACTTTGGGCGACCTTTTGGCTTGCTTAGGTATTTCTGATAGAAATGTCTCCCCTTTTCTCTTCAAGGAAAATTTCTCTATGTACCAAACCTGATTTCCTTCTTTATGAGAAATCATCTTATCTTTCATCGCTTGATCTGATGATTTATTCTCTCCAACCGCAAACATTTTCTCGCTGGGTTGAAATTTTGATTTCCTTGAGGGAGTCCCCTTTTTGGCACGCTCCCCCTCAATACTTGCTATTGTCTTAGTATCTGATTCTTCTTTCCCCAGATTCTTCAAGCCCATTTTGCCAATCGTTGCAGAATTGATGGTGCTTTTGATATCCA
>JANZLX010000004.1:23988719-24025190 GCA_025531955.1 Erythroxylum orinocense | reverse complement strand
AAATGGGCTTGAAATGCCTACTAAAGCATTGTAACACATTGGTTTTGATGTAAATGAAATGTAAGCATGTTTATGTCCATTTGAGCTTTTACATTGTTAATTTCATATATCATGAGGATTGATTGAGTTTATGGATTTTTGGGAAAGTTTGGGTAGAATTGTGTAAAGTGTTGGTTTTTTGGTCTCTTTGGAAAGTGTATGAAGATGTTGGGATCTTTCCAATTAAAATGAAGATATAGATAATTAGATATTAGGATGAGGAATTATAGGTATGGCAAGATGTCATGTAATGCATGAACTTAAGTTTGATGAACCATTTGAGTTGGAGTTTGAGAAACTAATGAGTTGACATAGGTGTTTGAGTCATTAAGGAGTGTTTTGGCATGGAATGGATAGGTTTGAAAAGATTAGAAGTGCTAATGGTGTTTGGGATAGGTTAAGAGAGTGTAAAGACATTGAGAGGGGTAAATTATAAGTATAAGTCGACTTGTTGGTCTCCATAAGTCGACTTGTGAAGCATAACTCGAGTTGTTTGTCTGTATAACTCGAGTTGTTTCAGTTTTCGGAACCTCCGCTCTTAGATAACTCGAGTTGTTTGTCTGTGTAACTCGAGTTGTCTGCATAACTCGAGTTGTCAGTCTGCATAACTCGAGTTGTCTGTCTGTATAACTCGAGTTGTCTGTCAGTGTAACTCGAGTTGTTTGTATAACTCGAGTTGTCTGTCCCTGTAAGTCGACTTATGATGGAAAAAGTTGTTTTCTTTTATTTTTGGGCTGTTTCAAGAGCAGTTTTGGGTTAAGGTTTGACAACAGGATTCACCATCAGGATGTCAGCAAGGCTCAGGTCTCGGGAAGGGGTCTCAGTAGGGCTCCTGTCTCGGGACAGTCGGGCTCCGGGAGCGGGGTCCGACAATTTTTGTAACATATGAAATAATTTTAATTTACACAATATAATTTTATTATTAAATAAATAAAAATTATTTGAATATCTAATATTAATCCTAATAAAAATGTGATGCTCCCAAAATTTTTAAACTACAATTAACCAAATAATTCTGAAAATATATCATTAACCATCCAATTCCTCGTTAGATCCAAAAGAGAGCTTGTTTGTCAAACACAAAAATATTCTATAAAACATAACTACCCAAACTGTCACATTCAAAAATATATATAATCAAACAATTTTACACAGTTAATCTACTAGCCCCACCTAAACTTTATTTGGTCCATCCTATATACTAGGGTTATCGTCAATATCTTGATCTCCTAAAAAACTAAAATGGCAATGGGTGAATTGCCTATCCAGTAAGGGTAACCGACCATACTCTTAAAATTAAGTAACTCAATAAATAATTATAAGACTTAGTCAACTGATTAAATCATACATATAATATGTATATACAAAACAATACTTAGTATAAACAAACATCTAAAAAATTTTACCGCATAATGATTAACACAAATATTAATTATAACTTTCATTTATGCTTTATTCCCATATATAACTGAATTGTTTAGGCCCAACTTAACTTAGTAGGTTTACTCCAAGGGTCTGCCGGCTCATTACATCTCATCATAATCTCTTACTAAGTGGAAACGTAATCAAATGTATAAATATCGACGCAGTGTACCTCAATTTCTCAATCTTGACCCCAGTATTACTTTAGTACTTAGTCATTGACACAAGATATCTCAATACCACTCCAATACTTTGTCATCCACACAAGACATCCTTGAGACTCAAGATGTTTTGGTGTCTGCTCCACAAATAGATACCTAGCCATCATTCACTCATATCGACTCAACTAATTCATCTAAAACCATCTAATTTAGTCTATCCTAGCCAAGCCACTGATTCTTATTTTTCACCAATTATTCACAACTTATTATCAATTAGTCTTTATTTAATTAACAATTTTTTCATCAAATTAACAAGCAATACACCTTAGAAAACGTAACTAAAATATAATAATAAAACATCTTATACTACATTAATTATTTGATAAATAAAATAAACATAATTCATGTATGTAACTATCAATCATTAACGTAATTAATGACTAATTTAGAATATAATTTATTAATAAAAACGATAATTTATTTTAAGAGTAAAGTCCAAGGTTATCCTTACCTCGATTTCGAACTCAACTAATTGACAGTCCAAATTATTTCTTAATCAGACCTTCAGACCTAAAATTTACAAATTTCTGTTAGACTAATTTACAAAAATTTCTAACCCAAATATACTTAATAATCTAACATTATTCTCTCTTCTAATTTATTCTTAATTATATAAATAATATCCTTACTAATTTAACTCTCATAATTACTAAAATACCCTTCACTAATTAAAAGTCATATTGTACTCTCATCCATTTCAAATAATATAAAAAATGCCTTTCTTGCAAGTAAATTCCATATTTACTCTTCACTTTTTGCATTTCCTATTCTGTCTCTACATGTAACTTAAATTTTAAAAACAATGTCATCATCTTCACCCTCTCCACTTCTCCCATCTCCTCTTCTTCTATCATTTCCAACCACATTTTCTTCATTTTTATCCTTTCATGCAACTTCAATTATTGTCCCAATAAACCAAAACATGCAAACCAACTATAAACTAGTGTATAATGATCCAAAATCACAAAAAAAAACATAATATGGTTGTTAAAATTTTTACCTAAGTGTAAGGCACTATGGGGTTATCAACCTTCACAGCTCTCTCCAATTTTTATGCAAAACAAACAAAATGAGGACACCTATAAGGAAAGTGTTACATGTAGAACAAAGTGGTGCTTTTTGACAGACTCACTGGCTTAAAAAGTAGAGAGAAAAGTGAAGAAAAGGAGGATTTCGTTGGTGTTATTTTAACTTTTCTCCAGCTAATGACTTAGCTATAAACTCCTCATTTTAATGGTTTTATGGGTTGGGTATTGGGTTTGTTTTAAGTTTAATGAATGTGCTTTACATCAAATTACTATATAAATTTAAAATATTATTTGAAACAGTATTTGAAATTATATTCATATAGTATTTGCAATATTGGTTAATACACTGTTGACTATAAAGAATGAGCTCACCAAATGGTTATGTCTAGGTTGCCATAATCTTTCTGCTTTTCCAGATGTATTCATTAACCATTAATATACGTTTTGTTAGATTGACAATTGTATATATGAGCATTAGTTCAAACTTTAGTTCGTTTCCTCTTGCATTATAGATAAAGAGAGCTACTAAACTCTGTACAATTGATAAGGTTTCTTCTGGATTCATGTTTAATTTGTTAAGACAGATGAAATCAATGAAAGAAAATGTCGAAGCTTTAATTTGTTACAAAGGTTCAATTTGATTTTGTTTTTACAAAGTCTAACACCTGTTATAGAACAAATTACAACACAGAAAGGGCTTCACGTGGAAAATTCACTTAAGATGGTTCATGGTTAAAGTCTATCAGGTACTCGTAATGTGCAGAAAAAATAGTGAATTAGTATCACGACATTGCTCATTACTCATTAAATAAAGTTTTATTGTATTTCATCCTTTGCTATACCCCGGTGGCTAGTATTTCTTGTTTAAACTATCTTATTTCCTCAATTTTTGTAATTGGTAAGGGGTATCAAGCATCCTGGTGATAAGAGATGCATGAGTTTTGTCTTTCTGCTGTAAAATAGAGAATAGAAAAGCACTCTGTAGAACAATTTTAGGGGACTAGGCAAAGAAATATGTGTAAAGTAGTAATCTTTTTCCGTCGGCTTGATATTGTTAAATGTGCATCAAGTTGCGGCAAAAGAATAGGTCAACTAATCTAGTTGTTAGTATCAAATAAATAATGCAGTTGTAGATTTTATATCCCTTTTCTATATACTTTAGTTAATATTTTCTTGTTACAACCATGTTTATATAAGCAACATGTTTACGATGAAAAAAGAAGTATCTGATAGTTTCTACATATCAGAAATACTTACAAAAGTTCCTCTGTTCTTTTATTCAAAATACTACTTACAAATCAGCAAAGTTTCAACATATCTTTCTTTAAAAAAACCAACAAAATTGGTATCAGAGTGTGTTATTTTTGAGGGACCTAAGAGGTTAGTAAGCTTAAAAACAAACACCAACCGCACAATGTCGACAGATAATTCATACAATGCTGGCGCACCAATTTTCACTGGCTCAAATTATCAAATTTGGGCATTGAAAATGATGATCCATCTGCACGCTCATGATCTTTGGGAAGCTGTTGAAGAAGGCTTTACTTTACAATTGCCTGATAATCCAACAGTTGCCCAATTGAAGAATTACATGGAAAACAAGACCAAGATGTACAAGGCAATGTCGTGTTTGTTTTCAGCTCTACCTAAAGTTCTCTTCACCAAGGTAATGAATATAAAGACAGTCAAAGAAGTTTGGGATCACTTACAGAAAAATTTCCAAGGTGATGACAAGATGAATTCAAATTCTCAATTTGTATAGGGAATTTGAAGTTCAACAAATAAAAGAGGAAGAAACAATTAAAGATTATGCAGATAGACTTGAAGCAATTGTGAATCGAGTCAAGATACTTGGTGAGGATGTTCCAAAGAGAAGAATTGTGGAGAAAATTTTGGTTACATTACCAGAAAGGTATGAATCAAAAATTTCCTCCCTAGAAGAAACTAAAGATGTTGCAAGCTTGTCACTTTTAGAGCTAGTAAGTTCTTTGGAGGCTCAGGAACAAAGAAGATTGATTAGACAAGGGAAGATAGTAGAAGAAGCATTACCAGCAACAACACAAATTCAAGCTGGGAATAAAGGCAAGAAGAAGAGGGACTTCAAAAAGAATTCAAGAAGTCCTAAAGATGTCGATGGCAATATTCAATGTCAACATTGTAAAAGGGCCAATCATCCTTCAAACTAATGTTGGTGGAGACTTGACATAAAGTGCAAAAAATGTGGTCAGTTTGGTCATATAGAGAAAGTTTGCAAAAGCAAAGCTAATAAACGTGAGGATGATGCTCACGTAGCTGATCAAGAAGAACAATTATTTGTGGCCACTTGTTTTGCTACAAGCAATTCTAGAGAACGTTGTCTTATTGATAGTGGATGTACCCATCATATGATTTTCGATGAAGAACTTTTTAGAACACTTGATAAATCAAGTATCTCCAAAGTCATAATTGGAAATGGTCAGTACATCTTTGTTGAAGGCAAAGGCACTGTCGCTATTTAAAGTTGCACAGGTACAAAATTGATTTCTGATGTCTTATTTGTACCAGAAATAAATCAAAATTTGCTAAGTGTTGGTCAGTTGCTGGAGAAGGGATACAAAGCTTATTTTGAGAATGAAAGTTGCTTGATTAAAGATTCAAATAATGTGGAGGTGTTTAAAATAAAAATGAAGAGCAAGTTGCATATCCAATAGCAAATTACGATACAACAATATGGCACAAAAGATTAGGTCACTTTCATCATGCTGCACTTGTCTTTCTACAAAAGAATAAACTTGTGCAAGGATTGCCATCTTTAGCAGAATATTTTACTATATGTCCTGCTTTTCAATATGGCAAACAAACCAGGCTTCCATTTCCAAAGAAGAATGCCTGGAGAGCAACTCAAAAGCTACAATTGATATATACTGATGTTGGAGGTCCCATGAGTACGCCATCTTTGAAAGGTAGCAAATAATACATTCTTTTCATTGATGATTCAACAAGAATGAGCTGGATTTATTTCATGAAATTCAAATATAAAGTTACTGATTTTTTTTTGAAGTTTAAGGCTTGGATTGAAAATCAAAGTGGTAAAATTCAGATTATTAGATATACATCTGAAAAATTCAGAAAATTATATGAAGATAAGGGAATTGAGCATCAACTTACAGTGCCCTATACTCCCCAACAAAATGGAGTTAGTGAAATAAAAAACAGGAAAATTATGGAGATGGCAAGATGCTTGCTATATGAAAAGAATTTGCCTAAATCATTTTGGGCAGAGGCAACCAATACAACAGTCTTTTTATTAAATAGGCTGCCAACAAAAGCTTTGCAGAAACAAACACCTTTTAAGACTTGATATAGCTATAAACCATCTCTGCAAAATTTGAAAATATTTGGTTGTTTGTATTTTTCTCATGTGCCACAGGTGAAAAGAGATAAACTAGACAAGAAGGCTAAACTAGGAATATTTGTAGATTATAGCACAGTCTCAAAAGCCTATAGAATCTTTCAACCTCAAACAAGAAAAATATTGATCAGTAGAGATGTGCAATTCATGGAGATAGAACAATGGAACTGGAATGACACAAAAACATATCAAAATCCAAAAGTTATTCAATGCCAAGATGACAACATTGATGACATTCCAGTGAGAGGAACCAGATCAATCTTTGATATTTATTAGAGATGCAATGTTGTAGTTTTAAAGCCACAATGCTACAAAGAATTTGAAAAAGACCAAAAATGGATTAATGCAATGAAGGAGGAGCTGAAAATAATTGAAAAAAAAATCACACTTAAGAACTAGTAGATAGGCCTAAGCATAAGAAGGCCATTGGAGCTAAGTGGGTTTTTAGAACCAAACGGAATGTTGACAATTCTATAAACAAGCATAAAGATAGGCTTGTTGTCAAAGGTTATGTGTAGTTATATGGTGTAGATTTTTTAGAGACATTTGCCCCAATAGCAAGACTTGACACCATCAGGATGATACTAGCAATTCTAGCGCAAAAAAACTGGAAAATATTTCAGCAAGATGTTAAATCTGCATTTCTTAATGGTCATCTACAGGGGGAGATATTTATTGAGCAACAAGAAGGCTTTCTTATTAAAAGAGAAGAAGACAAGGTATATTTGCTAAAAAAAGGTTCTATACGGATTAAAGTAAGCACCAAGAGCTTGGTATAGCAAAATTGATGAACATTTATTGAGTTTGAGCTTTAAAAAAAGTCTAAGTGAATCCACCTTGTACGTTAAAGTATCTGATTCTGATTTGATTATTGTCTCTCTCTATGTTGATAATCTATTGGTGGTAGAAAGTAGTGCAGAATTTGTTAAGAAGTTTAAAGAAGAAATGATGAATGTCTTTGAGATGACATATCTTGGAGAAATGATATATTTTTTTGGATTAGAAGTGTAGCAAAAAGAGAATGAGGTCTTCATTTGCCAATATAAATATGCAAAGGAGATTCTAAGATATTCCACATGGAGGAATGCAAGGCCACAACAACTCCTATGAATCAAAAAGAAAAATTCAGGAAGGATGATATGTCTGAAAAAGTTGATGAAGGTCTCTACAAAAGTCTAATTGAGTGTCTTATGTATTTTACTACAACAAAACCTGATATTATGCATGTAGTGAGTTTGCTTTCAAGGTTTATGCACTATCCAACTGAGGTGCATTTTCAAGCAGCAAAAAGAAACATCAAAGCCACTATTGACTATGGCATTAAGTTCAATCACTATCCAGATTTTAAGTTTCACGGGTTTGTTGGCAATGATTGGGCAGGTTCTATTGATGACATGAGAAGTACAATTGGTTTTTGTTTTAGTTTTGGATCAGGTATATTTTCCTGGTGTTCAAAAAAGCAAGAGATGGTTGCACAATCAACAGCTGAAGCGGAATATGTTACTGCCACAGCTGCCACAAATCAAGCTTCGTGGCTTCGAAAAATTCTTGCAGGTTTACAAATGAAACAAGAGAAGAGTATAGAGCTTTATGTGGACAACCAGGCTGCAATTTCAATTTCTAGTAATCCTGTATTCCCTGGAAGAACAAAGTATTTCAAGATCTTACGAGAAATACAAAGAGATGGAATATGGAAGAACAAAGCATTTCAAGATCAAGCTCTATTTCTTGCGAGATATACAAAGAGATGGTGAAATTCTTTTAATCTACAGCAAAACAGAAGATCAACTTGCAGACATCGTAACCAAGGCTCTTTCTAAGATAAGATATGAAATTCGAAGAAGAAAACTTGGCCTCTGTAGCAACAAAAGCAAGGGGGAGTGTTAAATGTGCATCATGTTGCGGCAAAAGAATAGGTCAACTAATCTAGTTGTTCGTATCAAATAAATAATACAATTGTAGATTTTATATCCCTTTTCTTTAGGTTTTAGTTAATATTTTCTTATTACAACCATGTTTATATAAGCAACATGTTTACGATAAATAAAGAAGTATTTGATAGTTTCTGCTTATCAGAAATACTTACAAAAGTTCCTTTGTTCTTCTATTCAAAATACTACTTACAAATCAGCAAAGTTTCTGCATATCTTTCTTTAAAAAACCCAACAGATATAAACGAAATCAATAGAAGCTGTTTCAAGAAAACGACCAAAACTAAAATTAACATTTATAGATTGTGTAAGTTGGAACAACGAGATAAAGCAGTATTATGAAACCCGCGGACCGGAAGTAGGCATCCAGCATTTTGAATCTCATGTTGAATCCACCTTGATCACAAGTAATATGCGTGATGAGACATGTATCTCATCGGCCATCGGCAGAAGTGAAGGACTCTGCAAAACCAGATGGCCTTGCGGGTATGCTAGTTTTGCTATCCAGATGACTCGAGTCCTTTCCTTCTGCTTCTTGCCAACCCTTTACCATCTGAACAAGAGGGAGGCTGTAATCAATGCCACAATATTCTTCAAACTCATCATCCAGAGGTTTCCATTTCTCAACAAGTGGAGCTAGGACATTCACCACATGGCTCATAACCGGCCTTTGGTTGGGTTCCCTAGCCGTGCAATGCCCAGCAAGTTCCGCAATAACACACATGCTATTAAATGTTTCATCTTTCACATCGAGCGCAGGGTCAATTGCAGCCCTGAGTTTCTCCCCGTCTGATTTGATACGCCAAAACCACGCAGCTAGGTATCGGCTTTCTTCTGGCCTGTCCTCGTCAAGAGCCATTAATCCAGTCAACAGCTCCATTAAAACTACTCCAAAACTAAAGACGTCGACCTTGGTTGTGACTTTTCCCGTCACTTAAGCAAATATAATATTTGCAAGTTAGTCTCCACAATCATTGTACACATCTAACGTAACATTTAGTTGGCTGCTATAAAGCTACCTTATCACTACTATCTATAGCAAACAATATCATCGCGAGTTTGAATTAGGTTCTTGAATCACTTCTAAAGAAAATTCAATCTAGGATAATACTACTTTTCTTCAAACCCTAATTTTTTTTCAGTTTTTTTATGTATAAATTATAAAATAAAAGGGAAACTGCTATTTCAAAAACCTATAGAAAATGTGAAGTGACGGAAATTGAATGGAATGCTTACCAGCATATTCCGGTGCCAAGTATCCAAAAGTCCCAGCAAGTCTGGTCACCACAGATTTCTCTCCGTTCTCTCCATCCGGAGCAAGTTTGACCAGTCCGAAATCAGAAACTTTTGCTCTGAAATTATCACCAAGCAAGATGTTTGAAGACTTAAGGTCTCTGTGTATGAATCTTTGATGAGCCAGATTATGAAGATACTCCATTCCTCTGGCAACGTCCAAGGCTATATTTAATCTCCTCCTCCAAGAAAGGGGCTCTAATTTCAATCTTGTCCAGTGGAAAAGATGCTTACTAAGAGCTCCCTGCGGCATGTACTCGTAAACAAGAATTCTTTCGTTGCCTTCGATTGAGTATCCCAGAAGAGATACCAGATGTCTATGGCGGACTTTTGAAAGAACTGCAATCTCTGCCTGAAATTCGTCTAACGCTTTGCTGCTAATGACACCTGCTTCCATTCTTTTAACTGCTATTTTTGTTCCGTCGCCCAGTTCTCCTTTATAAACCACTCCAAAACCTCCACGCCCAAGCTCATTCTCTGAGGCAAAATCTTCTGTCACCTTGCGAAGAACTTGAACTGATATGACTAAATTTCCTGCTTCCATGACATGAGACTCACCAATGCCACTACTATTCCTGCTATCAGAACCACTCCCTGTTACCGTAGAAGTGCTTCCAAGTGTATTGCTGGCAACAGAAATCTTAACCATGTTATGCAAATCAGATGGATCTCGTGGATGAATGACAAAGGAACTTGGAGCATTAAAGCTTCGTTTCCTCTGCTTATAGCAATAGAAGAATAGAGGAACAGCCAGGAAGGCGAGAACTGCAATACTAGCAACAGGGGCTGAAACTGCAACTAAATTGGATCTCTTGTGACTTTTATGTTGAGTAGAAATCTGAGAACCCCTAGAAACCGAAGCCGTGCCTTTGTTTCCTGGGTTCTTGGCTGGTGGTGTATCGGAGACTCCAGGTGCCTGGGTCATGTTAGTGGATGGGGCTCGTCTCGTCTCATTACCAACACTAAATAAAGGATTACCATCAATGACAACATTAACAGTGGTACGAAATCTTGGCAGTGGAGGGGAAATATTGTTGCTGCTAAGGTCTAACTTGGTCAAAAACGCTAAGCCAGTCCAATTCATCGGAAGAGAGCCATTTAGATTATTATGACCAAGTTGGATTTGAGTAATAGAATCTAGACTTCCAACAGAAGGACTCAAGGTTCCACTGAGATTATAATTAGGCAAAATAATGGAAGAAACTTTACTTTTGGCGTCACAATGCACTCCAAGCCATGATGCACATGGATCATTGCCAGTCCAGGATTTAGCAAGACTTAAAGGGTAATTTAACCCACCGAGAAAGGGCCATAGCTTCCGGTGCACACGGAATCCCTGGAGTGGATTGACAGAAAGAGTTTGAAGTGCAGGTAGATTTGGCTGCTTTGAAAATTGGTATTGGACCCATCAACTGGTTATTGTTCAAGTCTAACCGTTCCAATGGCATATTTGCCAAGCTATCAGGGATTAAACCAACAAGTTGGTTTCCATTAAGATTGAGATCCTTCAGCTGAGTCAAATTACCAACGCTTTCTGGAATACTACCTGTGAATTGGTTCCCGTGAAGCCACAAAGTAGTGACGGAACTCATCGTCGCTACCAAATCAATTGTACCAGTCAAGCCACCTCCTTGCTGATTATTTAACCACAAATTCTCTAAAGACATGCCTCCCCTGAAACTTGCCGGAATCTCCCCAGTTAAACTATTACCAGAAAGTTTTAAGTTCTCCAAAGATGGAAAATTTCCTAGAAAATCAGGCAATGCACCAACCAAATTGCAAGACATACATGAAAAAGTAGTTAACTGAGTAGAATTCATCAACCCTTTTGGGATTGACCACCCTGTAGTGCCATTGAGATTGTTGCCATCCAATGCCACGGTTTGTAAATTCTCTAAACCATCAAAGCAATCAGATGGAATCGAATTGAATTGATTGTAATCCAAATAAGCATAGATTAGCTTCGACAACCCACTAAGAGATGGTATAGGCCCTCTGAATTGGTTCCGTTGAAGACTCAATCTTTCCAACATAACAAGTTTGTTGAGGTTTTGAGGCAAACGACCTTTCAAGCTCATATTCTGAACTTGAATCTGAGAGATCCTTGAACCAGAACAAAACACATGTTTCCAGCGTTGCCCACATGGATCATCACCATTTTTAGGCCACTTCAAGAGTTCTGGGTTCTCTAACCCATCTCTAAATGCCTTGAGAATTGCCAAGTCATTTGGGTCAGTCTCTGCAAAAACCACTGCAGTCAGTGACAGCAATGCTAAAGAAACAAACTTTACGAGGTGGCTTCTCATGGCAGATCCGTAAAGCTCCTACAACTCAATTCCTGTACGTTATTGGAAACCAGGCCACAAAGAGAACATAAGCTCCACCGAGCCGCCTCCGTGGCAGTTTGCTTCAATACCAATCTCACATTACACACGGAAGTGAAAAAAATTAGCACAATTCACACTAGTACCAATCTACATGGTACTTGTACAAGCAGTCGGCGGGTGAATGAGAATCAAATCAAAAGAAAGCCCACAGTAGAGACTAGTAAGCTGACATCCAGCAAGAAACCAAGAAATTTGGATCTACAGAGGATCAAACAAACTCTCAACGTAACTAACAAAAGGATGCGGATAATGGGAAAGAACAGTAACAATAATCAGAAAACAAAAACATTGGTAATAGATTAAAGAACAAGATGGACCCTTTGCCTTTCTCGAGAATCTATGTGTCTCATCTAATCTTCGGGAAAGTAGATTGCCACATAGCAGATGTTCTGTCTGTCTGTGTCTCTGTAGCCTCATCCATGCGTGACAAAGACATCTTTTGTCTTCTCAGACGAAGATTTGACCACCGAAAGGTTGTTATAAATCACCGGTAAATAAAGATAAGCTTGGATACTGCCGCAGTATGTACAATGCAGACATACTGCATGTTAATAGTATTACCTACTGCGTAGAGATACAATAATAAGATGTAGTTAGTAGAGAAAATCTAGTAGAAAACAATTCTTATTTACTGAATGAATAATTTATTCAACATTCCTTTTCTTAAATTAACGTTTTTAACGTCAGTTAATTCTTTTATCATGTAAATTCCAAACAACTTTCTTTACTTGTGAGATGAATCAAGTTTGAGGGCCTTTGCTTTACAGAGTTTACCACTTGATCTTTATTTCAGCAAAAAAGATGATTAATTATTTCTTTTTCTTTTGTGATATTTCGTAAGAAGTAAAATCTTATATTAATGTGCTTATTTCTTCAATACAAAACATAATTTTTAAATATTTTTATTACTGAATTGTGAAATCTTATACCAACATGCTTATTTCTTTCATATAAAATATGATTCCTAGGTATTTTTATAGTTTAATGTTACCACATTATGAGAGTGGATCTTTATTGCTTGACATTAACATATTAAGAAATCTTTCTTAATCAAATTATTTGAAAAGCATGTGTCATTGTTGCTACAAATCTAACTTCAAGAGTTGACAAGGTTACAACAAATCGTTTCTTTGATAAACATGAGATTGCTCTTCTTGCACCTCTCTTATAAAATATTCCATAATCAACAATACCTTGCAAATATATGAAATTTCATTTTGTGGTAGATGAATCTCTTTTGAATACTCCATAAATATGTTACTAAGAGTTATAACATACATTATATCTATTTTTATTGTGGTTAAATACATCAATCTTCTCATTAATTATTTGATTGTAAAAAGGTATTTCAATATCTTTTTCTTACATATTTCTAATAATCTCCATACATATTTTTGCTAGTATGAGAACACGATTATAATCCTTTCCAAACCTCTCTAAAATATCTTATACAAATTCTTTCTAGAAATAAAGATACTAGTAACCGCTATTTCAAGAAAATACTTTATTATTTTTAGATTAACTATATCAAATTCAACCATCATAGACTCCTTAAATCTATCAAACATAGAATTATTATTCCTAGTATAAATTCAATAATCTACATATAAACAAACTATAAGCATCTTTTCATTATCCTCCAATTTTGTGAAGAGTGTATGTTTATAAGGATATTTTTATTTTTTTCCTTTAAAACCTAGGTTTTCATAAAGTTGTGTCAAGTCTATATGGCTTGTTATGAGCCGTACAAAGCTTATTTAATTTGTATTCCTTAAATTATTCCCCATTCCTTTCATATATTCACAGGGTTGGTTAATAACAACATGCTCTTACAAGTTACAAGTCTTTGGGCAAAAATGTTAACTTGAGATCAAATTGGTATATAAGCTATAGATTTTGTATTGCTAATGAAATCAACAATTTGATTACATCTTGCCTTACAACCAACAATTTCTCGTGAAATCAAATTCTTATTAGTACCTCTTTGTAATTGATATCCAATTGTTGATTATAGCCTTTGGACACCATATGTGCTTTTATTTATCAACTTCACTACTCCTTTTTAATTTTGTCTTATAGATCCATTTCGCACTAATTGTTTTTTGTCCTTTTAAAAGTTCAATTAAGTCTTAAGTATTAATTCTCTCAATATTTGTAATATTTTTATTCATTGTCTTTCTCCATTTTGTTTACTTGACAACATCTTCAAAATTTATAGGTCCATTATAAAAATAATGTAAAATGTCTAAGTAGGTCCTTAAATTGGTTAATCTTTATTACCTTATAATCATTCTTCCATGTTACTATATATTTAAATATTTCATGTCTTTGTTCTATTTTAGTTGTAGGTGAACTTTAACTTGACTCATTTTAAATATCTTCACATTGCTATAACTACTCCACAAATTCTTTGCCATTCTCTTCATCAAAATGGAATATGTTCTTAGGCTCCATCTTCATTGCTTGGTTATATTTTTCTTCAAAAAAGATAATATCTGAACTAATGAAAATTTTCTTAATATTAGGATTATACAACTTGTTAATGTTTGAATGATCACTAATACTAAGAAAGAAGCAATTTTCTCCTTTGTCATCTAACATTTTTCTTTTCTAATCTTCACATATATACTTGAATATTTTGGAATAGCTTATAAATGGTCTTCTTTCATTTCATGTTTCTTCTGGCATTATATTTTAAACTGCTATGATGGACTCCTATTCAGAATATTGACACTCTATTTCAAAGCGTCAAGAAAAAAGTCCTTAATATATGCCCCTCACCAAAGGACTTCTCACTATGTTTATGATTATGCAATTCATTCTCTCTCACACCATTTTATATGATATGTAAGCTATTTTCATTTGTCATTTGATGCCATTATTATCATAAATTTTTTCAAAGTCATGCAAGTTATACTCCTATTTATGATCTATTAATAGTACTTATATTAGATCTCTGGCTTCTTTCTCAACTTTGACATGATAGCTTTTAAAATTAAATCTTCAAATTTCTCCTGTAAGAAGTAAGTCCAAATTTTTTTTTTCACTTTAACATCAATGAAAGTAATAATGTATTACTTACCTTTATTAGAAATATGACTGATTGACCTACGAATATTTAGAGTATAAATTCTTCAACAACTTTTTAACTCATTACATTGTTTCCTTTACAAATGGATCTCAGTATTATTTGCTAATAACATTTTCTTCATAAACTTTAAAGGAACAATAATGGTAGGGTGCAATATAATGTGGCACAGGCTAGTAATACTTATCTCCTTCCTCTTATGGCGCACTTTCTAAACATAATAGACTTGTGTGCTTTGTAAGGAAGCAAGGGAATCTGTATACCACATATTCTTTCAATGTAAATTCTTATAAGAAATATGGAAAGCAACACTGAAAATATCCTAAATTGATATGTGGAGTCAAACTTACATATACTTCTTAGACTAGCTTATTCAGAATAGTTCAATCATTAGAAGGGATAAAACAATTACCATAATAGCTTTTGGCTCTTCCAACTTTCACCTGTGGAAGGAGATAAATCTTAGATGTTTCAATAAAAAAAGAAAGACTTGTGATGAGAATGTAAAAGGTGCTTATTATCTGGATTCAAGAACATATCTTATCGCATAAAGAATTGATAGGATGTAGTAATCTTATGTTGTTTTCTTAGAGCCTTTAGGAGGGAATTTCAACCAACATCTGGGTCAACCAACCACTTGCTGCTCTAGTATAAGCTTTGACAAGAGGATGTAATGCTAAAAAAGGAACCTTCAGTAGTAATCCTGATAGCAGTTGCTATTACTCCTTACTTTAGACTTCACATATGTCACAAATCAATTAATAGTTGGAGCATGTAAAAGATGTCAATAGGGAATGAAGCTTCAAAAAAAGAAGAGGACTATATCTTGATGGAAGTATACAGACAAACATGAGGAAGGACATATGTCCTTGTTTGGATTTCTGTTTAGTGTTAAAAATGTTACTTTTGTATACTTACTGTTTACCTGACTTGCGTATTTTCACTTTTCTTATTAATATTACTGGCCTAACACTAATTGTCTTACATTTTGTAAGACAATATATACTCTTTACAATTCATTGAATTCTTTTACATTTGAAAATTTTGGAGACTAGCAACCATATTTTTCTATTAAGGCATTATTTGGACATAACAAAAATGCCATAACCAAGCTACTTCTTTTAATTCTAGTAAGAAGTGTGATTTATTAGTTTGGATTATTATTTACCTTTCAGATAACAAGTACCTAAAAGTTATCTCTAAATTTCACATTATCTCAAAATGATTCATTTAAAGTTAAAAAAGTCAATTTATCTCCACATATATGATTACTAAAATGAGTGTTGAAATACTACATGTTATTAGTTTTTATATGACAATCCATTAAATATAGATTTTTTCTCTTTATTTTATACAAAATTCGATTTCTCTACCTTTTTTTTCTATTAGGTAGCTTAGTTTAACATTCGAGATGATAATCAATTGAATATATGATATTTAAGGCACTCTACCTTAGATTTGTCAAATGATTGATCTTGTCTTTTGTCTTTTCCTTGAAACTAATCCTTATGAGCTTTGAAATACTTATTGCCTCTATCTCTACCTCTAGAATTTTAGACGGTAGAGGCTTTTAAAGCTCACTCCCCTATATTTAGACTTATATTCATTGACAAACAAAGAACTTTGGAGTTTATCAATCATAAGTGCATTTGTGTCATTAGTTTCTTTAATTGAGTATAAAATATAATTAAACATTGATGTAAAAAATACAATACCTTATCATTAGTTTCAACATTATCCATCTTCTTACCACGAAATTGCATGTTGGTTATTCCCATAATGCTTATGCAATATGATCCAAGAGCAACTAGCCAAACTTCAAAGGATCCATTGCTTATACCTAGTAGACTAGTTATAAAAGTTAGGAATAAGAAGGTAAAGAGACTTTGGATGAGTTAATTCAAGACATGTATGTTAATCAAGTTTTAAAGGATGCTTAGAGAACCATTTTGAGGGGCTTATTAAACCTATGAAAAGACAAACTATTGATTAGTTTGATTCAAGGTAAGGTTAAAAAATGGATATGAACATGTCCTTAGATATGGTAGTGTTATAACCTATGTAACTTTTAAGAATAAAGAAAATGGCTTAACATATAATTGTAAGCTGGCTCATGTAACTGTTGAAAATTTAAGTTGTAATAACATAGACTCCAACATGATTATGTCCCAAGATCTATCAACCACTGAAATTCTAATTTGTAGCCTAGTATTTAAGGGGTGTTTTTACACATTATGGATTTTTTTTACATCTTTGTTTATTAATAGGCATGGATAATTTTTTTCATTT
Organism: Erythroxylum orinocense; assembly: GCA_025531955.1. NCBI lineage: Eukaryota > Viridiplantae > Streptophyta > Magnoliopsida > Malpighiales > Erythroxylaceae > Erythroxylum > Erythroxylum orinocense. The sequence continues at coordinate 24,008,101 of JANZLX010000004.1, read as the reverse complement.
TTCTTTAAACAACTAAACAAACTCGGAAAAAAACTTCAACTTACTAAAGTCTAAGAAACCCAATGAACTAAGGATCAAGGAAAGAAAAGATTAAATCATAGGTTAAATAAGAAATGAGGAATTCAAATAAGGTAAGGAAACACTAGTAAAAATGTCTAACAGGTTTCACAACAATTTTTTAAATTAACCTTACCAACATTTCTTTTCTTTTCTTTTTTCCCTTTACTATCCTTTTGCTTATTTTCTTTTCTTTTCATAAAAACATGATTGGATAAAATAATACAAATAATAGGGTTTAAAATGGTTGAATATGAAAGCCACAAAATGAGGGCTTGGATGGAGAGAATCCCCTACGTAATAAGTAGAGATGGACACACCTATATACAATCATGATATAATTTTGTTTTTTTGGTTAAAACTTTAAAGACAATAGAACTTTATACTTGATATGGTTAGTTAAAACTTTATACTTGACCCTTTAGATGCTTTCAGATTCCTTTCTTTATTCAACTCTTAGAAAGAGGAATACATCACTTTTATATCCTTTAGCATACTCATCAATGGTAAAGCTTATCTAATATTCAAAGATTCAAAGGAATAAGGCAATAAGACTCCCTATCCCCCTATTTATTCACCATTTGTAGAGAGGTGCTGACCAGGCTTTAAAAACACGACAATAAAAGGAACTTATTTTTTAGATAGACTTTTGTTTCTGAAGGTTTAGCAAAATAAAAGTGAAAATTTTGGAACCTTCATTAGAATTAGAATTACATGTTTGTGTATGACCATTTGTTTATATAACGTAGAACTAACTCATAAAATAATACACCACTTATTTGTATAATAGAGCAGCGAAATGTTATGGTTAACAAATTCTATAATAAATTGTACAAGGACCAAAACTTTTATTGTGATTTGAAATCTTATAGAATGATGAATACTTTAATGAGAAAAAGGTTTTAAAAGTACAATAAACTTAGAAGATATACTTGGTGTTTATTCAAAATTGTTATTATCTACTATGTTTAGTTTAAAATTTTTATTATCTTCTTCATTTGTTAATCCTTTTACATGTTCATCACTTTTATGTTTTGTCCCTATTTTCAAATCTTTTCTTTTTATACCTATCATATTTTTAAGAATTATATATATAAATACGTGATAATATAGATCATATTGAGTAAACTAGATAAAAAAGGAATAAGAGTAATTAATTATTTTAATTTATTTTTGATAAATAAACTAGAAGTTTGTTAATTAACTTAATAATTTTGTTATAATTATCAAGGATATAACTAAAAATTAAGTAATTTATTGAAAGAATTATAATCATTCAATTTTCTGTTTATATACTATTATAAATAAATTAAATAATTCACATAAATGAGTATTTTTTATCTTTTAATATTTCCAGTTCTGAACCTTATCGTTTCATTTAACTAACAACAACCCCTCCATAAGAGTTTCATCTGAGGTTTGGGCAGGCTTAATATTAGATAACTTTATCGTTACTTGAAGGAGAGATTGTTTCCTAATTGTGTCATTTAACTAGTGAGCTATTGATATTTAACTTAAGAAGTCCTATCTCACTATAAAATATCGAATAGTTGAATTGATTTTTATTGGCGAAGGGACATGTTTTTGACTTCAGGGCCTATACGCCCTGCTCTAACTCAATTTCTTGAATAATTATTTATAATTAATGTACATATTTACAACTAGCAAATGTTCAAAACATGCTAAAGACCACTGCATTTAATGAGCATTCCTAGTTTGGATTCTCCCTTTACGCCACATATTAATGTCTTCACCCTTTTCTTATAATATCAAACAAACAAACAAGGAAACTTTTCTTAAATGATAAACTACTGGAATTATTAAAAGAAAACAGACTTAACAAAGCATTGGATTGCAATGCTTTAATGTTAGGCACCAGACGGATCACGAAACAACAAACTAAAGGTGTATGGCTTTTTACCATTACTTGTTTCTGGCAGCAGATGCATCATTAATTGCAAAAGATATTGATTATGATAGCTACGAGTGTTGCCTGATGTCGTTCAATGTGAACGTGGCATGCAACACAATAATGTTTCGTCCTTTTATCCAACTGTTCCACTTATTTTATGCGTGACAAAAGCTGCTAAAAGTCAACATAGGAAGATAATAAGAACTAAAATGAATGTTGTCCACTGTATTTAAGAAGTTCTACTATCCAAGTTAGATTTAACTGCACATTTGACAATCAAGAAGATGCGTGAGAACTGATAAAAAATACCGTCAAAGAGCTATACTATGTATTTGGTTGGGCGAAAAATCAAAAGGCTAAGAAGACGTGGCTCCATAATTATGATGGTTATTCATGTGACCACGTTGCTGCGAAATTCACGGATTTAACGAAGTCATGCTTACTTTTATGGACCTACATAGCCACTTGAAAGTATTTGCAAAAGCTGTCGTTTGTGTTCTTTTCTTGACGAAACTTGTGCTCTTTTAGTTGCTTAGCCACAAGAGGTATAGAAGTGTAAAATATCCATATTTTTATGATACGAAAAGATATCATTATAGAAATGTAAATCTTAATTTTAGATTTAATTCTTATGATTTGAATATTTCAATTTATAGTTTGATAAATTCTTTGTGCTCTATATGTTTTCAGAAAAAGAAGACCAGGAATCCAATAAATAGTCTCTAATTATTATTTTGTTCAATAAATGGTATTTATCAGTTAATTAATTTAATAGTGACATTTTCAGCATGACAAAAAGTAACAGAAGTTATTTTGATCAACTAGAATTAATTAAAAATAATAATAAAATAAAAAATACAATGATAGAAACTATTGTTATCAAATTTTAAAATAATTGATTAATAATTTTTTATAAAACTATAAAGGCACATTTTTTAAAGTAAGACTCCTTATAGAATCTTCCACGTTGATTAAAAAAAAATCAGTGTATGACTTGTATTTGATGTGTAATTAGACTTAGTTTGATTTTAATCTAAAATGCGGGTATACTTTTGAGGAATTATCTTAGAATTTTTACTTGACTTCTATCAACAAAATAAGTAGTTTTTGGAAAAATTAAAGAGTAGAATTCTAAGATAACAAAATACTGAGTATGTTGGAATAAAATTTGAAATGAATAAAGTAATTGATCGATGCAAAAGGGAATCGCTAGCTACATAAAACGAGAGAATTTGATATAATAAAGCTGCATTGGTAAAGTAAATAGAGCTAAAAAATAACAAATGTGTTTGGAAAAACTTTATTGATCTCTCTAGAAAGTGATTTTGTTGTATTATGCTAGTTTGGAGATTGTGTTTTGTAGTAGTTTGAGTATGTTGGTTTTTGAGTGTCTTCTCCGTTGACATGGTGCTAGAGAATTTATACTCTTCTCCGCGTCAAGTAGTTTTTTGCTATAACTACTCACTTCTCTATATTTTAGCTAAATATCTACCATTATTCCGTTGACATGGTGCTAGAGAATTTGTACTCTTCTCCGCATCAAGTAGTTTTTTGCTATAACTACTCACTTCTCTACATTTTAGCTAAATATCTACCATTATTTCCTTAACTTTTGCGTTTTGGAATTTTGTCTCCTATAACTGGTTAACTTCTATCCCACTTACCATATTCTTGTTAACTATCTTTCATTATTTTCTCAACTTTCACATTTAACTATAAGTTCTAATCCATTCCCTTATATTTTAGCTAATTGTCCTTTTGTATTATTTTTTAAAAGAACATAAGTCAATTATTTATCAACAGTCTAGAATTCCTAAATCCTAAACTTCTCAACTAATTTCCATTTGCTTGAATTCTCTAGCCAAATGACTTTCATGACTTTTAGTATTTAGCCCTTTTCACTTTTGGGCTAAATGGGCTAAATTATTTTATACTATCAACAATTGCCTCCCACATATGTTTGGTTGAGCAAACCAAGCATATTATATCAAATTCTCTTGATTTTCTAATTGGACTTGGAATTCTATTCTAAAAATTTGTAGGGCTCTAGGCTGAATTCATGAGTTAAGCTAAGTAACATCATTTATGGGGGGTTTTTTAAATCTTAAACACTCTTTTTTAGATAAGAAATGACAGATCTAAAGATTACGCTGAGATCTTTCAAATTTGAAATCCTTACTTCCATAGTTATTATAGAAGATAGTAAATCTCTTTAAATTACCACCTTTTACTATTCTCATATGATTTGACCATTTCTACACCGTAAACACTCATTGTACTTCTTTCACTTTTTAGCTTGGCTTTTAGATAATTTTTATTCTCTTTTCTGACTTCCACACTCTTCTGTCGTGACTTTTATAAGTATGGCTTCTTCTCACCACACTTCTTCGTCTTAAACATCACTAACGTATGTGTCTAATTCTAAGATTTTTTTTTAAAAATCCATATAATTTTTCTAATTCCATTTTATTTGCAAGTTGTTAAACTTGAAGTGTTATTTATTCCATCTAAGCCCCCTCCAACTTATTAGGTAAAGAATTCTTGTGCTTTCATTTTCTTTTTGGCCTGTTAATTCTAACCTTTGAAATTATGTTTTTAGCACTTTTGAAGGCTATCCTCACTTCAACCTCGAATACAGCCTTTCTCCTATTATTGATAATACCCTTCATATGGATGCTTCTCATCCATCGGTCCATTCTTTAGGAGAAATAAGTAAGTAAAATTTCCCTATAGAATTTGCTTTGTTTGAGGTCCCTCAATCCTTAAAAGCTTGACTTAGGAATGTAGACCATTAAACTAAATGGGTAAATAGGATATACCCATCTTATCACTTAGCCTGGAAGAAGTAAAGCCTTCTGTAACTGATAGATCTTTCTATGAATTCTATATATTATCAGCCTAATCTTATGTCTACAATTTTGAATTTTGAAGTCCTTCATATAACTCATTTATCTTTCTGTTTGGGTATGCATCTATTTCTTTGAAAGAGGTCTTCTTTTTGACTAGATTGCCTACTTTCATAGAGGACGTTGTTTATTTAGATGAAGAAACTACTACCTTGGAATCTAGCATTTTAAAATATTTTTCTTATTCTCGATTGATAAATAACTATGCTTCTTTAAGAAGTCATGTATCTTAAGAAGAACATGTGAAATTCAATTAGGTTTTTCTGAATTGATTTATTTTTTGTCTTATTAATAATAAATCCACCTTGGAATTTCTTCCTTCTTGCAAAACAATAGCTTATGGTAAGTTTTTTTTTGTTTTAATATTTCTATATAGAAATTTGAGGAGATGCCTTTCCAACCTTCCTTTATAGTTCCCAAACCTTTGTGTGTGGTTTGTCTAGCTTTGGACTTTTTCTTATTTCCCTGAGCTTAAGGAAAGAAAAGGTTTACCTTCTTTTGACCTTAGATTTCTTAATTTTCTCGACCTTCGGTGATCTGCTAGTTTTTGTAGTAAGTTTTATAAAGGCATCTTCGATATTTTGCTGTCACTAAAGTATTGATTTATGAAATAGTTGAATCCTTTTAGAGACTTCTCCAAAAGGCCTCACTGGCTAAAAACCTTTATAAATTTTGAGTCCTCTTATTTGGTTATCTACCAAAAGCTTTTCCTTATTTATACCAACTCTATAGTTTCCATTTTTGGTAGTGATAAAGCTCTAAAACTCGACCCTTCTATTACAACCAAGGTTTTAAAATGCATCTCCCTTACTTATTGAGTAGGCTACTCGATCTATCTCTAGGAATTGCTCATATTATACATTTCTTGGACTATCAATTATGAATTCCTTTTGAAGCAAGTGTTGTCAATGGTAAATTCCTCTAGGAATTTTTTTTAATCTTTATCACATTTTAAAATGCAAGATTGTTGCTGCTAATATAGTTGACATTGAAGCTTAGCACTTCTAGTGGCTTAAAAAGCTTTAGAGTTTAGTTCCTTAAACTAATTCTACATTTCTCAAAGGTATTTCACTATAGTCACAAAATTTTAATTTTAAAAATTATCTTAACTTTTGCTTATTTATAGACTTTGAAATCTTAGATACTGAAAACAAAGATGAAAGTTAGCCTTCTTTTCATAAGAAGTAGCTCCTAATCCTCGCTCTAAAAGAAAACTCAAAGAGAAGTTGCCAGTGACTTTTATTTTCAAAAAAGCCAAAACCCTAGCTCTATGAGTTTCTATGAAGAAATCCAGTTACTCCTCCGCTAAATCGATCAAAGAATCAGTAACCACCAAACCTTTTACTGAAAACACTCTTCCTCTAGAATGGACTTCTTCTACCCCTGAAAAGGTTGTTGATGAAGTTAGTGATGGCATGAAACGTCCTTTTATTACTTTTAACTTTATTTCTATTATGAATTCCTATTGATCTATCTTTTTTTTACAAAATACACAATATCTAACCTCCCTGCTCCCTATTTTCCTTTAGAACTAGATTCTAGAAAGATTAAGGCTTCTCCTAACCAAAAAGTCACTAAGGTTTCTTCAATAGAGGTAAGACAAGAATTCCTTTATTTTGTACAATGACCTAATAGTCTATTAACAAATTCTTTTATAACTTGCAAAAAAAGGATGTATGGCCTACAACGGTAACCTTATAAAAAGTCTTTGACTTGAGCTTCTTAGATCTTTTTTCTGACCTTCATTCCAGTGCCACACTAGTGATCAACTTTGAAGAACTATCGAGGGTCAAAGATTCTCTAAGATTGACCGTATAGCAAGAGTTGAAATTCCTAACTGAAATTCAAGATAGTTCTTTTTTAAGTATGATGTCATAAGTTGGGTCTACAACTCAGTCATCCATTATTAGGGGAATTCTACGCAAAGATGAGAAAATTCTTTGCTTCCTTTGCAAAATCTTGCCATAATTAAGTTATGTACTTGAAAATGGTGTCTCTCACATCAGGGTATAATGGATTATGATGTGGAAAAAACTAAAGTTAAGAATCTTTTAACTAAAATTTTAGAGCTAAAAATGAATTTGATTCTTTAGAACATGAAGTTATTAAACGTGAATGAGCCATCAAGCTAATCAAAGAGAAATAAGAAGCCCTCAAATAAGATAGACAAAAGCTATATCAGGAATTTCATGAAGTTAAGTAAACCATTGTAAAGTTGGGGAAATTGCTGGTGCTATAAAAGGTTGAAATTCACTTTTGGAAGCAGTAGGTACAAAAAACCAAGGAGGGCTAAGTGTCATACATTAATCAATAGGGTGAAATTCAGTCCTTTGACTTCAACTAGCTGTGAACTTCTCTATTCTTATTAACGCTTGTTATTTTTTAATGGGACTTTAAACTTTGATTTTTGGATATTAATCTAAATTTATTTTATTTTAAAAATTCACTATCATTATTTGATCCTTATGCATTTTAAAAAATGTAGGTACACAAGGTTTTAAATACTTTATATTAATAAAATGCCTATGAGGTTCACTTTCTAAACTAGATAACGAATAGGCATTTCCACTTAAACTCTATAAATTCTAAGGCGACTATTTACCCCATTCTTTATCTTTTATCTCAAGGGCTAGGATTAATTTCCATACTAATTCCCCTTCCTAGAATTCTCATCTGCAAATTCTTTTATTATAGAATTTTGTATCATATTATTCAAGGCCTGAAGTCACATTTCATTTAAATCGTCTGACTCTATTACCATTGGTTTTCAATACTTGGAAGTCCCTAGGTCATTTTGTTTAGCTACTCTCAGGGATGGAACCACCAATTCCATAAGAAGGATAGCATTGTATCCTTAAGTCAAGGAAAATAGGCTAACTTTTATGGGAAAAAGCTTAGATGTATGGCATTTCCATATGGTTTCAGTTAGAATTTTGTGCCATTCTTTTGGATTATATTCTAACAATTTCTTAACAATTTTAATAATTAACTTGTTAGATGCTTCAGCTTGGCCATTAGCCTAAGCATAATATAGGGTCTAACTTAATAATTTTATCCTATAATCTTTAGTAAAAGATTTAACTTCCTGACTTATAAACATAGTTCCTTGATCGTTTGTGATTGATTGGAGAATTCCAAGCTGATGAATAATCTACTCTTTGATGAATTTAACTACATCTATTTGATCAACTTTCTTTAAAAGTTACGCCACCACCTATTTAAAAAAGTAGTCTACATCCACACAAAAAAAACTACGGCCTTTTGAGGATGGTAGATATATATTGCCATCGAGATATGGTTTAACTATATAATGTAACTTAGATGTAAGGATCTTTGAATTCTTCCATACTTCTGACAATGTTTACAACCCTAACATATGATAAGCAATCTTTAAAGATGGCTAGCCAATAATATCCATGTCGACGTATAATCCACCTCATTTTTATTCCAGATTGATGTGCTTTATGTACCTCTTTATGAAACTGCCACATTACTGTTAATGCTTCGAGCATGTCAAAACATCTCAAAAAAAGCCCATTGTTTCCTTGAAAGAATAAAATTCCTTCAATTGACACAAAATTAAGTACTTATTGCTTAAGTTTAAACAACACTTTCTTGTTAGGGTTTTCTAGAAATTTTTTAATTTCTAACCTTAAATCGTGGGTGACTTCTTTATCAATATTTAAGATGTCTAATAAAGTTCCTCTCTTATAAATGGATAGGTGAGATCTTCATTGTACCATAATACACTTATAGATTAAGTCTTCTAACATTTTCAATCCGGATGCTATATGTGACAGTTCATTCGCTTCCTAATTTTCACCTTTTAAAATATGTTGAAATTTTATCCTAGTAAAGAATTATTGTAATTGGGCACTAGTAATGCAATTAGGTGATAAGCTACACTAATACACTTATATTTCCTTAGGCGTAACACTAACTGTGAATCTCCCTTAATTAAAATTTCTTTAGCTTTGTGATCAACTAGAAGGTCTAGTCGAATCAGTAAACCTTCATATTTTCCTTGATTATTTATATATGGGAAGTCCAATTTGAGGGAAAGAAGAGTTTGTGTTGGATTTGGTGCAATTACAATTCTGACATTGTTAGACTTCTCTGCACTAAACCCATCAAATTTCAATGCCTACGGCTTCTTTTCACAACTGAGAATTAATAGTCCCTCATCCGCTTATACTTTGATTAAAGGGTGGCTTAATAAAAAGTTAGCTAAGGCTTGACCTTTTATAAACTTTTTAGGATAATTTATCAAGTTAAAGTCTATGAGTGTCATAAGGCATTTCCCAATATATCTTGAGAAGATTGGCTTGTGCATCATGTATTTTAATAAATCAGTATGTGAAACCACAACGACTTATCTTGCAACAAGTAAATCATTAATTTTCAACAAGAGAAATATAATGCCAAACATAACTTTATAGCGGATAAGTATTTCTTTTCTAGTTGGTGTCAGAGTTCTGCTTAGGTAATAAATAGATTGTTTATGTCCAGGCTTATTACTCCAAGATAATAAGCATTAGATGGATTCTTCTTCTGTAGAGACATTCAACTTTATGGAATTCCTTTTCTAGCAGGCACCAACATTGGAGGTTTAGTTAAATATTCCTTGATACTATCGAAAGCCACCTGGTGTCTTTCCTCCTAATGAACTTCCTCTAAATTCTTCAGCTTTAGTAAGTTTGAGGATTCTTTTATTTTCCTATCAAATTAGCAATAAATCTTCTCACATAATTTACTTGGCCCAAAAATCTCTAAATCTCCTTCTTATTTTAAGGTGATTTTGCTTCAAAGATGGTTTTCATTTATTCTTATCAAATTCAATTCCTTTATTGTGAATCAAAAACCACAAGAAGTTCTTTGCTCTTACTCTGAAAACACATTTTAAGGGATTTAACTTCAAATTATACATTCACATTCTATGAACAACTTCTCATAAATTCCGAGTATGATTTTTGCTCTCTTTTGACTTCACTATATTATCATTTATGTAAAATTCCTTTGTACGCCTTATCCAATCACGAAAAATGGCATTCATAGCTCTATGGTATATAGTACCTACATTCTTTAACCTAAAAGGCATTACAATTCACTCAAATATCCTTATTGATACTAGAAATCTAAAAGTCTTTTAGAAATATTATTTTTAGTTATAAAATTTGGTTATGACCTGAAAAATAATCTATGAAAGAGAATAAAGAATTTCCAACCATTACATTAATTAAAGAATTTGTAATCGATATAATATAAATATCCATAGAAGTGGTTGCATTTCAATCCATAAAGTCTACAGAAATTCTTATTTTTCCATTTGTCTTAACTACATGCACAACATTAGGCAACCACTCAATATACCTGGTTTGTCTAATAAAACTAGCCTTAAATAATTTGTTAGTTTCTTCTTTGACCTTCAACTCAAATTCTTTTGACCATCTCCTAGGAGGTTTGACAATGACGGTGGAATTATGGATTTATTGAAAGTTTGTGTTTTATCAATGTTCTACTTATCCCTAGCATCTCAGTAGAGTCTCAAGCAGAGCAGTCTTCGAACTCTTATAGAAGTTCCATTAGTTTCAACATTGTCTTCGAGTTCAAGTTTTTGTTAATAAAGACTCTGTTGAATTATCTTAGATTGCTCAAATTCACTTATTTTAATTATTCTTGATTATGATCTTTATAATCATCAAACTTCTTTGGAGCATATTTTAAATTTTTTTACACCATCATCAATCATTTGTAGTTTCTCATCTACTTTATAAACTAGTTCTGCATTATCACATCCATTTATTTCTTCTTAATTCTCCATAATATCCTGCATTTGATACATGATTTTCATAGTTGTGGCCACTACCCATTCTTCTTATGATAATTCACTCATTAGGCTCCTCTATAATATAAACTTTCATCGACCTAGGAATAGGCATGATGGTGGTTGGTTTATGAATTTTTTAGCATTTGTTTTCAATCTCGACATTCCTTATACTATTACGACTTTTGAATTTTAATTAGCTTTACATGATCTCTGTATAATTTTGTCTCCATTGTATCAACTTTAGTTCGGAACAATTTTCAATTATCCCAAATGATTTCTAGTTCATCTCCTTTCCATAAAAGTAAAAATTAATGAAGAAATGACATAATGCAATAATTGGAGTGGATTTAATCTTGCCTAATAAGAGTTGTAGTTGGCATGTGTGCTAACAAGAAGAATGCAATTAACAAGCCTTGCTTCCCACTGTAATATTTATAAGGAGAATTCTCCATGCACTAATAGTTTCAACGATGAATGAAGCAACGTATACCTTGGCTAGGATTAAGTCAGCATCGTCCTTTCCTAAAGCTATCATCATTTTAATTAACACAACATTTTTTGCCAACCTAGTATCCACCAACAATTTTGAAGTTGATATTTCGTTGATATGAGCCTTAATATATAAAGGTCTTATATGTTGTGTTATATCCTCAACTAAATTTTCTAAAACCAACTTCTCAAGAATTCTTGGTCTTGTTACCAATACTAACACCCTGCATTCACCTTTCTCAAGAGAGGGTTCTGCCCCCTTTGTACTAGATTTGTCAAATGACATTGCAAGCTTTATAGATGAAACAGTATATTGAACTTGAATAAGAATGTCCACAATTATAATGGACTCATTGGAATCCTCTTATTGGCTCTCAAAGCGAGTTGACTTCCTATGAAATCAAGGATTCATCTTTTTGTTATCTAGCTTTTCACTGATGAATTCTACCTTTCCCTTTTTGTCGTTAAGGTTTTTACTAATTTATTAATAAAAAACAGGTTTCCCTTGAATTGATTTTCTTGAAGGTGTATCTTCTACTAATGGTGGTTTATTTTTCTTAACTTTAGCGATGGATCTCTAACACTGAAGCCATCTTTTTTTAGTTCGAGTTAAAGGTATCAGATTCTTTGGATATGTTACTTGTTGCCAATGTCGAGATGGTGACACTCATGGTGGTAGCACAAATCTGGGTTACTTGCGCTGATAACAAGGAATTTGAGGTTCATTTCTCTACTGATATGCTTAAGAAAATTTTACTTTGATGATTTTTTTTAGATCTATATCTTTTGTTAGATCCTAGGATTCTCTAGCCCTAATTTTTGAAGTTGGTATTATATTTAGAAATAAAAACCCAGTCCTGTTCCTTAATTTAATGTTGATGTCAAATTTTTTTCATAATTTTTAACTTCTTTTTTACTTATATCAATAGGCATAAATTGAATTCAGTGGCATTAACAATTGCCAAGGGTGGGAACTGTCTTCATCTATCAACATAGTGTGGTCAACTTTAGCAAACATAAAAATCCCTTTATTGATATGGTCTTAAATCACATTCGTAAACCCCTAACATAAGTTTGTCGAGTGGCTCCAAATATTATGATGTTTGTAATAGTCTCTATCTTTTAGTTCCTCTGTTGTTGGAATCATATGCTATAGGAAAAAAGTAATAAACTTTTCTAGCAATAAATAATAAAAAATTTCCTCCATCTTGGACATGTTAAATGTTTACTAAACTTGGGTCGGTGGAGCTTACATTTTCTTTTACTAAACTTCTAGGTATTTGTGTTCCAAGGAGGGACAAACGCAAGTTATAGGGATGTTGACTTCAACTACTATCAAATCATAAGAATTAATCTTAATAACATATATGCGTAATGAATTGTTCTTAAGGTGAACTTCTTCCCTAAGGAGCTTTTCATATTCAAATACTTTCGCTGACAATTCATAGAAATCATGAAACTTGGCACCTTGAAATTTCTTTTACAATTCAATATCTAGCCCCTTTTGAGCTAATTTTATATATTCAAATTCTAAAAGTGCGATGTGACATCTACTTCTAACTTTCTTAAAATGAGTGATGAAAATATCATCATTCTCGCCACTCTTCTGAGTTACATTTGACAACTCTACTATTCTAACTTCAAGCTCAGTATTAAAAAGCTAAGTGTTAAACAATCTTCCCATTTCAATCCTAGAAAAAAATATAATTCTTAGGTAACAAAACATATCATCAAAAGGTGGTCTCTATTAAAGAATTTGGGAACAACCTAAGCTTAAAGTAGTTGAAGTTTTCATAATTGGTTAATTCTCTATATTTTATAATGAATTTAGCAATGTGCCTAATAATATATTGATCAGTTTCACCATAAAAAATTGAATTTAGGAATTTTGTAACCATAAGGATAAGGATTTTCTTGATTAATCTATTATAGATAATGTTTATGAAATTATAAACAGCAAAATCATTTTAAACCAGACCTATATAATCCCTAAACTAGTTCTCTAACTACTTCTATATCAATTTGTAATCTCATTTGTGGTGCGTGAATAATAGGATTACGATTTACAGCTACAATGTTACCTCTTAAACCATATTTTGGTCCGTTAGCTTTAGCTTCCCCATCAAATCCTTATCTGTATGGAATTTGATGATTATATGTTATACATTACCTAGATTAATGGGAGGAGGTGCCACAAGAATATCATCTCTTTTGTGTGGAGGGACATATCTTTTATCTACACAAGAAGTAGCTAAAAGGTGGTTGCATTCTCCAGCTTCCATTGCATTATAAGTAAGATGCCCTTTGAGTCCTTCAAAGATTTGCTTTGCTAAAGCAAGCAAATTCTGCCTAATAAATTGTATCAGAGTAACAAATAATTTTTTAAACTTTCTCTATCAATATTTTGATTGCGTCAATCATAGTGGTCATGTTAGACTTTAACTCAAAAACTTCATTTGTGCAAAAAATGTCATTCCATGTGAAAATTTTGGGTTCCCGTCTATAGGGAAATCAACTAAAGGTAAGGCAACATTCTCAAGATTTTCTATCATTTATGATACAAATCTTTCACTCCCTATGGCTATAGCGGCTTCTTCCTTCAGGGCTAGAGGCAAAGTGATTTATTTTTTATTTCATGTTCTTAGCATCGGTCCTATTAGGTGTGCCCAATTATTTAATGTTAATTTGGAAAGTGGGCATGCTATGGAGGAATTCTCATAAAATTTGTACCTGGTTTCTAATGATGATATAAGTGGGCTTCAAAAAACTTAGAGAGTGGAGTATTAAGCTACCAAAATGATAAGACATATTGAAACAAAATTTGAAATAAAGAAATTAATTAATTATTGTAAAAGGGAATCATTAGCTACACAAGAGAACTTGATAAAAAAAGGTGAATTCACAAAGTAAATAAAGCTAGAAAATTATAAAAAAAAGATCTCTTTAGAGGGTATTTTGTTGTATTATGTTGGTCTGGGGATTATGTTTTGTAGTATTTTGAGTGTGTTGATTATTTAGCGTCCTCTCTCTTATCATGGTGATGGTGAAATTATAGTTTTCCCAGCCTCAAGCAGTTTTTTTAATTATAATTGCCCATTTCATTATATTTTGGCTAACTACATATCATTATTTCCTTAACTTCAATGTTTTAAAACTTCGCCTCCTATAATGTTTTAAAATTTTGCCTCCTATAATTGCTTAACTTCTCGCCTACTTAACCATTTTCTTGTTAACTATCTTCCATCATTTTCTTAACTTCCATATTCAGCTCTAACTTCCAATCTATTCCCCTATATTTTAGCTAATTGTCCTCTTATACTATTTTTTTTTAAAAGAACATATGTCAATTATGTATTAACTATACAAAATTCTTGAATCTTAGACTTCTTAACTGATAGTCATATGCATGAATTATTTGACCAAATAACTACCATGACTTATAGTATTTGAATCTTTTCAATTTTGGACCAAATAGACAAAATTACTTTAAGCTATCAACGCTTAGCAGGAGACCTTATAATTTTTCTTCAATCAACTAGAAAAAAAAGGCCATGGTTATTTGTTTTGCACATCATACTAAATAAAAATAAAAACTTGTATTTTACACACAAGACATGTACTATCATCATAGCATAAGTGAATTAACAAAATGAAAAGAAATCCATAATCATGAATCTTCTATAGAAATGTTATTTAATGGTTAATATTAAACTAAAATAAATGTTGGGGCATGATTGAATTGGTTGCATAAAAGATTAGACTACTAGACCATGCTCCCATCCCATCCAACAATATGAGTACCATTTTATACCAGTCAAAAAATGATACTCATGTATTGTACCAACTCAAGATACCAGTCGGTACTAAAAGGTACCCAAAATACTAATTTTTACCAAGGGTGAATATAAAATTTTAGAAAATTGTGGACTAAGTTGAAAGAAACACTAACTAATACCAACTTTAGTTATCGTCTACCTCCAAATCTAGATTATCATATTTTCTCCATCAACACCTAGCAGCCTCCCCCACTCTTCGGTCTCTTCTTGTTTGATCTATTGATCTCCCGTTGCTCTCTTAGTTTTGCACTATTGCATGCATTGTTAACAACTTCACCCTCAACACCTGGCAGCTCCACCGTGATGTCACCAACTACCAACTTCACTGCAGGCCAGTTCTGAGCTCCTCTACAACTTATCCATCTCTGTCTCTTGTCTCCCCATAGTTCACATAACCTGCCTTATGTTTAACCCATCGATTCGTACCCGCTGAAGTTTTAATCCACAATCCAACACTATCATAAGCCCTATTAATTTGATTTATTTTCATATATTTTTTGTGTCTTTTAAGTTTGTTTCTATAATTTCTACATATGAGTTGGTTCGTGGTCAGTTTTGTGTGTCACTGAATTATGTAAATTGTGAGAGATTTATTATATATAATCAAGGCATGAAAATTTGGAATTGGATATTTTCACTACATAGTCTTATTGAGCTTTGTTGCTGGCTAAATTTTTTAAGAATTTTATTTATTGGAATTATTTTGTAAAGAAAAATTAAGATAAATTTATGGGAAAAGTAAGCTAAATTTATGGGAAAATTATGAAATAGATTATGATGTTGAATTTATATATGTCTATAAACAATTAGACATTATGAATTCATGAAGAAATAAATTTTTATTTATTTGATTTTTCAGATTATTCATTATTCCAATAATCATAAAAATGAGATCAAAATTAATTTATTAATTTATTAAATTGTTACATTGTTAATTGATTTATATGTGACTTACAATTTACTAATTATTGTTTGATTAAAGTATATAATACATGATTAACTATTTAAAAAAAGATTTAATATATAATTAAATAATTTAATATATGCAACTATGTTAAGTAAATAAAACTTTTGCATTCTTATATTGTTCATTGTTGCCATTAGAAAATAATATTATAAATACAAAAATTAAATTTGGAAAAGAATATTTATAACATGATAACAAACTTACAAGTACATATTCATTATACATTCATTATCTTTCCTATCTTCTAAGAAGTTAAATACATAGTAAAAAATAGTTCATTTGAACTTTTCTTATTTCATATGCCTTTAAAGTAACTTTTAAGATATGTCTTGATTTATGAGAGTATACTCATTACTCAACATAATGTGAAACTGTAAATGTTCAAATATAACGTGAAACTGTAAACGTTCAAGTAATATTTTTTATTTAGTATAATGAAGTCATGTTTGCAATACATGTTATCATAAAGAAAGACGTAAGATAGTGTCTATCTAGACATGCTTATATTTGACTATTGAATTTTTTTAGTTATGTAATGATTTTATATACATAAACTTTATTATTTAATTTTGACGTATGTCTTTAATTATTTTTATCAATAAATGGAGGGAAGTTTAAGTGCTCGTGATAATTTAGTCGTTCAAGGAAGATTTGATGATCCAACTTGGGCTTATGCTATATTGGTTTTTGTGATAAAGAACTATAATATTTGTTTATATTGCAACAATCATTTGAAAGGTGGGGCAATAACTAGATTAAAGAATCATTTATCTAAGAACAAAGGTGATGTAAAACCTTATAAGAAAGTCATTCATGATATAAAATGACAAATGAAGACTTTATTTGAAGGGTTTTAGCATGAGAAAAATAGAAGACAAAGACTAAACTACAAAATTTTAGTGGAAGTTCATTTTTTGGTAGTCAAGATGATACTGGAGATTTGAAGATGGTTGTATTCCTATCCATCAAAAAGGAAATGTTACACATGATGTGAGAAAAAAAAAGAAGATAGGTTTCTAACTTTTTTTTTTTTACCATGAACAACTCCTGGAGCTTAATTTTTAATTCATAGTACCTTATAATATAGAGAAACAACTTATAATGTGGACATGACAATTGTTAGATAGTGGTGTAGTTCATGTGTATCATTTAATGCGACCCAATCTTATTATTACCATAGTATGATGGATGTTATTGCCTCTTATGGTCCAGGATATAAGACTTCTTCAATTGATAACAACTTCTAAGCAGCTCTGTTTATGAAATAAATAGTTATTTGGTTGAAAAAGAATGACTTCGGCTACTTATAGGTATTTAATAATGTGTGGTGGTTAGACAAATAGAAGAGATGATCATATTATCAAATTTTAGTTGATTCTGCTAATGAGACAATATTTTTAAAGTCTGTTGATGTATCTGATCTTGTTAAAAATATTGATACTCTATTTCAAATATTTAATAAAGTTGTAAATGAATTTGGGTTAAAAATATTATTTAGTTCATTATTGATAATGATTCTACTTACAAAGCAATTCAGAAAAAAATGCAAAGTAGGTATAATTTTTTATTGGACTCTGACAAACTCATATATTCATATATATTTTTATATCAGTTGGATGAGTTTTTGTCACTAAAATTAGTCTTTCTAGCTTTCTTTGATAAAATATTTGAATTATCGTGCCTTACTTTTAATTTGTGTTTATAGGGGCAAAAATTGTCATATTTTGGTTTAATTATAATAAATTAATTTTTGGACAATTAATGCTACCTTATTTGTAATTTTGATTGTAGGGTACTTGGAAAAAAAAATACTTAACGCAAGCCACCAAGGACCCATGCAGACAGGGACGCACCAGCTCCAAGGAAAAGAATTTGAGCAACTTGGGAGCTACAGTGGAGAGACCCACCAAACATCAGCTACAGTGGAGAGACCTACCTGCAGCAAACATTCCACGCAAAAAGCAGAAGAGTAGAGCTGGAAAGACAAGGAGGAAATGAGGTGTTGTTGAGTGCTGCATCGTGGGGAGTTGCTTGTGTGAGTAGCTTTTAAAAAAATAATAATAACAAGAGTGGGCGTGAGTGTGCTGTTGCTGGTGAAGGTGAAGGAGCTTTTGAGTGGCTTAGCTGTTAGCGTTGTTGTGCTGTCAAAGAAGAGACATGAGTGGGCAGGGTGCATGGAAGAGCATCAGAATCAAAAGAAAAGAAAACATGTAGGGCAGCAGGTGGCATGGAGGAATGAACGTGGTAGGGTGAGCTGTGAGTGTAAAAGAGTGTGTGAGTGGTAGGTGGAGATAAAAATGAAAATAAAAAGATCACAATATACATGAGAAGTGCGATGGTCTTAGGCTGGGTGTTGTGTTGGCTGCTGAAAAGAAAATAAAAACAGATTGAGACATGGCTTTGTGGAGGGGCATGGACTTTGAGTGCTTTGACTAAAATAAAAAGAGACTGCTATTAGAGGCGTTAAAGAAGAGCAGACCAGGTGTTGTGTGTCGTGTGTGTGCTGTGGAGTGAAGAGTTAGTGTGTGAGAAGTGTGTGCTTTTAAACGAAATCAGCTGGGTGAGTGTAAAAAAAGAAAGAAACGTTAATGAGTGGCTGTTAAATGAGACTTGTGAGTGTGTGTCTCTGTGTTGATCTGAAGACTTGTGTGTGAGTTAATGTGTTGTGTGCTGCGTAAATATTGAAGTGAGCTGTGCATGTGTGAAGTGGAAGGTGAGTTTGTGCTGTGTCATTGGTGTGCAGTGAAGTGAGTGTGTTAGTGTGTGAGTAACGTGTTTTGTGGAGTGAAGAGAGGTTTGTGAGTTACTGGATAAAGAAAATAAAAAGAAGAAAAAGTGTTGAAGGCTGAAGGTGCTGCGTTGGAGTTTCATTGGCTTGATGTGCGCTAGTTTTATGCAAGGCTTGGTGAGCTGAAGTAGGAGAGGCTGTTGGCGTTGAAGAGTTGGTGTTGAGCTGTCTAGTTGAGTGGAGTTGGTGCTGGAGAGTTTTGTGAGTTGAGCTGTGTAGTGATTTGTGAAGAGAAAAATAAAAAAGAGAGTGTATGCGGCGTTGGAAGTGGGCTGTTGAGTGTGGAATGCAAGGGCTTGACATTTGTTGAAGAAGCAACAAAATAGACAGGAGCTGGTGGTCTTGTTGAGTGATCTGGAGAAGGTTGCGTAGAAGAGGAAATATAGGTGCAAGTTGGACCTTTCATGACTGATCACCGGATTTCAACGCCGGCAGTAGTTTCAATGAATTTTCTCGGCTAGTTTATCATAATCGTTCGGTTCAATGACAAAGGCAGGAGCTTGGCGTTTTTATAGGGGAGTTTAACTTCATTTATTTTCTGTCCATTTAATTATTTAGTAATTCATTGATCTTACTATTTAATTATTTGGAGTTGCGTTT
>JANZLX010000004.1:23972459-23982618 GCA_025531955.1 Erythroxylum orinocense | reverse complement strand
ATAAAACCATTTCCATATCGAAACTCATCTAAGTATAACTTGTACTTAGGTTTATGCCTCACTAAACCCATTAAAATATCCATTCCTTTCTTATTGTCTCACTTTCAGGATTTACCGCATTACACTTTCGGGTTTAGGATTCACATTCAATCAGAAAATGAAACTGATGTAATTGGGTCATAATTTCTTTTAGAAACGTGTTCCCCTATGTTTTATGATCCATTTCCACCAAAATCGCATAATTTGGCATAGTATATTGGGAGATATACCTCACACACTTTCGGATTATCCTTAAGTACTATACCCGACTTCCATCAAGAATTTGAATATCTTAGGGATTGAATCAAAATTTCACTTCAATGATTTGTAGCCCTATAGCTTTTCTAGGATTCAAGCAGTTAATTTGAAACATATTACGATAGCTGTGATAAGTCTCAAATTTTCCTAAGTTAATTGGTTCAAACCTAGCATCCAAACCAAAACTCATCTATTGACTAGGTGTGATAGCATTCCGTGTCAAATAAATGATAGTAATATGCTCCGTGAAAAAAAATAAACCCTTAATCAATATTAAATTATATTGTCAGATTAATCAAAAATTAATCATTTATGAAATATGAGAACTCAAAGCAAGAAATACTTGAATTAAAACATGAATAAAAGTTTTAGAACATAAAACCTCACAAGGTCATAATTAGAGTATTGAATCCCTTTGAATAAGAACAATTGACTTTAGTCATACATGGCTTTTGCTTCAATAATAAAAATAGAAGAAAGATAAAGAATTGTTAAAAAAAATAAGAAGAGAGAGAACCATTTTCTGTTGTGAGGAAAGTCCCTTTTTTAGGGTTTTCTAATCTAATCCTAGTCTAACTCTAACTCGAAAAAATGTCTATCTAAAACGAATTTAAATGCAAACTCCTAGATGAAAGGGTAAGAAGATGTTTCTCAGTTAATCTCCAACTCTTCAAGTAATCAACCTTATCCACTACATCAATCTTTTCACTTTATCCAAAATTTGTGATTATCATCAATAGAGTCCTAATTCAATGCAATCTCCACTTTTCATCTCCTAAAACAAAGCAAACGTTGATTTCCATATTTAAGCATAAAAATAAATTTAGAACAAAGGAGATAATATTAGATAATTAGTCAAGATGAGATCTTATCAAATTCCCCCACACTGGACTTATTTTTGTCCTCAAGCCTACATCAATTTAATACATTAATTATTTTCACAACAACCTCTCATCTCCTTTCATTTCATCCAAAAATATCCAAAAGTTAATTCACATTTAAGGATTAAGATAAAATAACAATCAAAAGAATAAGTTCTCATAGGACACATTGTTAAAACATAGCATCTCATCAATTCCATCAAAATCAAATAAGCAAAATTTGAAACCCTCACAAGGATTTCACTCTATACGCTCAAAGTGTTTAGAGTTCATTAAGCTGTCAAATCAAAACATAGTGAGTAATTTCGATAAGCTTGCTGAAGAATCATATCTCCACCACGAAACAAAATGAACCTAATGTATAAATTAAAAGGACTTAATAACGGTTATAACGTGGCTTAGGTAAGGTATGACAAAAGGAACTTTTTGGCTAAATAAATTGAAGGGAATCATCCGCACATGTTTCAACTTAAATCAAAATTCACTTGGTAAATGTCATCTCTTTCAATCACTTTGTCTTCTCTTTTCTTTTTTTTAAAAAAATATAAAAGAGGAGATTTTGTTTATTTAATATTTCTCCTACATTTTATAAAAAAATCGAAACAATGTAACTTGAATCATCTAATTAAATTTTCATGGAAATAGTCCTATACAAATAAACTCGATACAATTCCTTCAATTTGGGGGTTCAAAATTATTAAGGATATCAATAAAAAAAGGGTAAATTCTTCTTGTAACAAGACTATTATGAAAGAAAGAAAGGTTAAGGGTCAAATTGGTTTTCTAAGGATAAAAAGTGAGGTAGGTTTGTTTAGGTCAAAAAATGGTTATCCTAAATGCCCTTATCATCTTTACACCCAAATTCATCAAAAATGTGGTCTCAACATTTACTCAAAAGCAAGTTTTAGCATAAACAAGCTATGTTTGATGACACATAACTAAAAGATATATGAGCACATATGTGATGAATGCTCTTAGGCTTAAAGCTCACGTAGGTGTCAAAAATTGCATCAAGTCTTGTACACTCTTATTCAACAAAACCGATGAGATACTTAAAATAATTTAATGAAAACACTAATCATGCTTATCTCTCTCATGCATTAGATCTTAAATTGAAAATTCATCCTAACTTAAGAATTATTCATGAACAACAATCAGAAAATTATGAAGCTATCAGGAGGAATAATTAATATATGAATCAACATATCATGAGTCCAAGCACAAATCACAAATTTCATCATAATATAAGCATTCGTTCTCCCACACCTAAATCATATTTTGTCCCTAATGTATGTATAAGATACTCATTGTTCAATAAAGATAATCAGAAAAATAAAGCACAAAATAGAGGACTCCCCTAAATTATGAATATCTAAAAATTATCCATGCACTTTTAGTATCAATTTCAGAACTTGCCACAGATTGAGGGTGTGAATTAGCATTCATCTGCGATTTTTTCCTTGGTATTAGCGTTAAAACGTCTTATGATCTTGACTAATATAAACAATAGACAACTCCAAAAAATACATAAAACAACATAATAATAATAGAAATGGAATTGAAATGAAAACAAAAGTATTTAAAATAAAAATAAAAATATGAGTGGGTGTGTGATGTTGTGTATTGGCTTGGTGTTGCCTTGTGAAGAGGGCTACTTGGTGAGTTATGCGTTGTCACTATTGTAACATGGAGGGCTACGTTTGACAGGTTGGACGTGTGCTTGGTGACTACATTATCTACGTATTTAACTGCTGGAGTATGAGCATTGACGTTGCTACTTATGTGTAATCACTTCAAGTGCATTGAAGCTGCTGTTGGCATGTTAGATGACTTGTGTTTGCATGGCCGTTATTGTTTGGAGTATGCGCTGCGACTGGGAGTCTATGTGGATGGACCGATTTGTTTATGGAGGGCATTGCTAAAGCGTTTGGTTGGTGGTGGGCTGCGTTTTGGTTGTAATTTCTAGCAAAGAGGAAACAAGAAAATGAGTGTTTTCTTTGAATAATTAAAAATAATAATTAATTAATATCATAATTAATTAAATGAGAGATTTTAAAAAATTAAGTTTTTTTAAAACACCAATCGCATAAGGCGATCTCGCCTTATGAGATTTAGTAGTCTGGAATTTTAGGGTCTTCATTCCAAAACACTAAATTCCATAAGGCGAGATCTCGCTTTATGAGACTTAGCAGTCTAGAATTTGAAGACCCCCTTTCCCTTTTAAGACAATAAATTTATGTTTTAAAAACAAAAAATGAATCAACGAAAGAACTAAAACAAAATAAAATAAAACTATCATAATTTGGGTTGCCTCTCGAAAAGCGCAATTTTTAAACATCGTTATGCTCGACGTGGTCAATTATTCCTAAATTTCTATGTAATTGTAATTTTGTACTCTTTAAGTAGTGCTACTAACCCTTCCTCTTACTCTTTAGTTAACCTTTTTGAAATGATTGTGGGTAATAACTTTCCATCACCTAAGTAGACATCCTTTAGGCAATTAGGTAACACCTTTAATTCTATCTTTGGAGCTTGCAAAAAAAAAAAAGGTAAGATTTTCTTATGAGTTATAGTAAGTTCATCATTTAAAGTTTTCGAATCTATTAGCATTGTTGAAAATGATTCTACAACTTCACAAGTTTCATCAATTTGCTTGTTCACTTCTGATTTAGCCTTACACGCTAACTTATCTTCAACACTATATTCTTTAATCATATCCTGCACAAATGAATCTACAATATCCATATGATAAACATATTGAAAATCATTTGAGTTCTTTATTATTTCAAAAATGTTGAATTTACTATTTCTCCATCAAACTCTATGGAAAGAGTACCCTCGTTCACATCGATTATTATCTTAGCGGTCTTCATAAATGATCTACCCAAAAAAGTTGAAGCTGAATTTGCAACACTATCTTTATCCATTTTCAAGATGTAAAAACCCATTGGAAATACCAAACCATTAACTCGGGCTAAAACATCTTCAATAACTCCAATAGGACGCACATACGAACGATCAACTAGTTGGATAATCACAATAGTTTCTTACAAAAAATTTAGATTTAAAGCTCAACTGTCTTGCTATCTCAGGTGTTTTGTTTACCAGAGCTCCTCTACTAGCTACATCGACCATACTTTGATCCATTGGCAATAGTCCTTCATAAAATTATTGAATTAGAAGTTGATTGGGAATTTGATGATGTGGATAGCTGGCATATATCTCCTTAAACCTTTCCCAATATTCATATAATATTTCTCCTATAATTTGTCTTATCTCGCATATCTCCTTTCTAATATTCGTTGTTCTTAATCCGGGAAAGAACTTCTCCATAAACATTCTTTTCATCTCGTTCCACATTGTTAGTGAGCTAGGTGGAGGATAATATAGCCAATCTTTTGCCTTATCTTTCAATAAGAATGGAAAGACCCTGAGATTAATTTGTTCTTCTGTCACCCCTTGTGGCTTCATTCTAGAGCAAGCAATATGAAACCCTTTAAGGTGGTTATGCAGATCTTCACCTATAAGACCACCAAAAATAGGTAGTAAGTGAATCAAGCTAGATTTCAATTCAAAATCTACCTCAACATCGGGAAATTGACTACATAAAGGTTGTTAATTCAAATTCGGTGCTGCTAACTCCCTCAACGTTCTCGGTTTAAGATTTGCCATCTTTGGACCGCTTCTTGAAAATTAGAGTCTTCACCAATTGTTAGATTTACTTCAACTTTTATATCTCAAGGTGAATGACTGCTTCTTTACTTAGTCTCTTTTCTCAAGGTGAATGTCTTCTTACGTATATGAGAAGCACGAGTCATACAAGACAAGTGGTTAGCAGTAGATATAAAAATAAAATTGCAAAGAAACTAAGAAACTTAAAATAGTTCCCCAGAAACGGTGTCAAATTTTTGTTGGGTTGTCAAAGCCCCCAAAATAATTCTGATTGTCCAATATTTTGTAATAGTCTTAGAACCAAGTCGAATCCCTAGAGAACTAAACACTAGCTTCTTAATTTCAAGTAATATAAGTAAATGTAGGGTTTGATTAAATAACTGATTAATTGAAATTAATACGAAAATAAATTAAATCAACTGAATTTAAAATTGCGAAAGTCAAGATTACCAAACTCCAATTCAAGGGAAAGATCTCATCTAATTGTAACATTGATCATTAGTCTAAAAAGAATATTTTCTTTATTCAAGAAGTTAGTCTGAAACATATTAGGATAGTCGTAATAAGTTTCAAATTTTCCTAAATTAATTGGTTCAAACACAACATCCAAACGAAAACTTATCATTTATTGATAGGTGTGATAACATTCTATATCAAATAAATGATAGCAATAAGCTCCGTGAAAAAGACTAAACCCTAAATTAAATAATTGAGATAGCTACAACTATTCAATTTAGTTTTCTTATTTAACATAAGTTAAATATGGAAATTCATAATTAACCTATTTGCTACTTGTACCAATCTTTCATGACAATTACGAATCATTGAATTCCTGGATAGCGATAGAATAATCAATATTAAATTAAATTGTTAGATTAATCAAATATTAATCGTTAATGAAATATGAGAACGTAAAACAAGAAATACTTGAACTAAAACTCGAATAAAAGTTTTAGAACACAAAACCTCATGATATTATTGAATCATCTTATCTTTTTTAACTATTCAATGTCTTTTCAATCCTATCTTTGTGTTTAAATACTCAATTTGTGTTCATTTTGTGTTTACATACAGATTAAAGGAGCGAACAAAAATATATGTGAAAAGTAAGAAATTTGAAAAAGTCTAGAGAGCCATCCATGGAGGAGAAACCATTAAGGGCATTCAGAGGAGAATTAGAGAAGATTCAGCAAATAATCCAGGGCCATAACCATGGAAAGTTTGCCACGATTGTGACAGAAGCTTGATCATAAAGACACGATCGTAGGGAGTCAGCCATGATCGTGACAAAAGCTTTAGCACATGGCCATGATCGTGGGGAGACAACCATGATCCTGACAGAGAGCAAATAAATTAGCTTCGCACAGACAGATGCAGATGACCTTCCAAATTTAATATTTTAGGGGCCTTTTTGGACTTTTGAGGCAGAGGAAAATCCTAGGTTTTACCCTAAATGGAACATACTACATAAAGAAAGAGAGGAGGACCTAGAGAGGAGAGCCTCTAATCTTCCACTTTTGGAAAAACTGTGAAAAGAGAGAAGAGCGCTCAAAATCTACCATTTTTGGAAAGCTCCAAGAAGAGAGGAGGAACCAGTAGAGAAGTTTTTTTTTAATTTTCCAAAAGCTTAGCTATTCTCTTTCAGTTTCAATGCTTTATATTCATATTCATTCAATTAGTTTAAAGCTTTCTTAGTGTTAATCACGTTTTTATATGTTCTATAATATTTAGAATGAACGCTTGATGGATTTTGTAGTTGAGCTTTATGAAATTTGTATAAAACATTTATGTTATATCAATGGATGTTTATTCCTTCAATTTTCTAGCTTTAATCTTGGTTTTTTGAGCTTATCTATGTGCTTTTCATATCTAAATTTTTTGGGCATTTGGATGTTTAATGGTTTATGTTATGGGTTTTTGCTTATTTGTGATGCTCTTGATTAATTTGTGCTTAATAGTTAGGATTTATGTATGTTCTTAGATTTATGATCAATTAATTTGGGTTTTCATGCAAGTTGTGCATGATGGAATTTTCATTTTGATGCAATTACTTTAGAGTTTGTAATTTGGGGTATGATCAGTCATTTGTTAGCACAAAGAGTTTTGATTTCTATTAAGTTAATGTTGAATTTCAGTTTTTATCACTTCGTTTATAATTTCCAGCCTTGGTTTTATTTAACTGAGTATGGGTTTTGTTTATTTAATACCAATTGTGCTTAGTATGAACATGTGTAGCTAGACTACTTAGGGGTTTGGAGATATTATAAGAATGAAGGGATGGAAATTGTGAGAATGGAGTTGAATTTGTCTTAAATTGGTGTTTGTAGGTCTACGTTGGTTTGAGATTTACAATAAATGTCATGAATTAGGAATTACCTATAGGTTTGATCAACCTTTAGGTAACTTTCTAATCTAAAGACTAGGGTTGAGCTTGTGATATGTGACACTATAGTGATTCCCGGAAGTAGCAATAGGATAGTTGAATTTTTCAGGATACTTAATCGACTAATCTAGGATTCCATACCTTTAGGTTACACCTTTTGAGCTTATGAGTAGGTGACCTAATTTAGTTGTTTCTTAGTACCTAATACATCTTCGCTATTGAACTTAGAGAGCCTATTCTAGGTTATAGTGGAGATCGGGGCATTTCTAGAGCTTATTATTTTTGCCTATTTTAAAGAAACTAAGGGGTCGAGAGTTTGATCGAGTCCATAGCCTAACACCATGACGAGAGTAACTTTTTGTTTAGATTCAAGGATCAATGAACATCCTGGAATCCCAAAGATATCTCCAACCCACTTCTTTACCATTGTTATTAGCTTTTTCTAAATTTGCTTTATGTTTATCTTCTTCTTTTTTTATGTTCATCACATCTTAGTTGCCTCATTCTCATTATTTCAGGGTGTTTTATTTTCTTTTGTTTGCAACAATTGAAATAACATTTGCATCCCAGCTCTTTATGGTTCGACCTTAGCTTGCCATTTATTGCATAGTTTGGTAGTTAAGAATTTATTATTAGGTAGTTAGCGACAGGCTATCACCTCATAAGGTCACAATTAGAATGTTGAATTCCCTTGAATCAGAATGATTGAGTTTAGCCACACATGACTTTTGCTCCAATAACAAAAATTTAAGAAAGATAAAGAATTGTTAAAAACATAAGAAGAGAGAGAACCTTTTTTTGTTCTGAGGAACATCCCTTTTATATGGGTTTTCTAATATAATCCTAATCTAACTCTAACTTGAAAAGATGTCTATCTAAAATGAATTTGAATTCAAACTCCTACATGAAAGGGATAAGAAGATGTTTCCCAGTTAAACTCCAACTCTTCAAATGATCAGCCTTATCCACTACATTAGTCTCTTCGCTTTATCCAAAAATGTGATTATTATCAATAAAGTCCCAATTTAATGCAATCTATACTTTTCATCTCCTAAAATAATAAAAAACATTAATTTCCATATTAAGCACAAAAATATATTCAAAACAAAGGAGATAATATTGAATAATTATTCAAGATGAGATCTTATCAATCTTCTATTTGAATAGTTTCTTTACCAGCAACAACTAACTGCGAATCTAGGTAGTTTTTTATTTTTGCTTTTTTGCATCTTTGTGTTAGTTCATAAGGTTGGTCTTGAAGGTTTTCTTCTACCACCAAGTTGGTTTTTAAACCATCCATGTGAAGCACATCTTTGCAGTGTGGCAATCCATCCATGCAAGGTGTCCTCCTTCTAACAACAATGACCTTCTTTCCATTTCCAAAAGTAACATGGCCATCCATACAACTTTGATCATCCATAAAATAGCTTCTTTTGTTCTTTCTAACCCAAGTATGCTTTGGTAACATGGGATGCTGCCAAAAATTTAATGAAGAGTGTTTAGATTTTCAGTTTTGAGTTCTTTGAAATATCATTTGTAACAACTTGTAACATTTCGACCTTATATGCCCGAGAACCCTACAAAAGTGACATGTAGGCATAAACTTTGGATTCTTCCTTGAGGTTTCTCCTTTGACAAATCTAGCATCATCATTTTCCCCATCATTCAACTTAGAAAATTCACCCTTGTAACCAATGTCTTGAATGTCTTCTTTAGTCTTACAAATTTCCAATAATTTTTCTAGCTTTTTGGTACCTCCATTTAGCATTCTTATTACATTTTTTGTATTGAACAGCTTCGACTTTGTTTCATCAAGCTCATCTATTGTAGATAACATCTTCTTCTCTAAATCTTGAATGATGTTCTTCATAAAAGAGTTTTCCTTCTTTAGTTCTTCATTCTTCTTATATCCTTTCACCCACTTTGGATACATTAACTCATAGGCTTTCTAAATATCCTCTCCTTTGTCCTCTGAATCATTGCCATCACTGTCATAATTTGAAGTTAAACTTTGGAATGATTCATCTACATTTTTTCCAAAATTCTGGATTGGTTTATCCACAATTTCATCACAAGTTTCTTCCTTTTTGGTTGCTGTTAAGCAAGTAACTAAACTTTTACTATATAAAGCAACAAACGTAGCATTACTCACATATTCCTCTTCACTACCATAATCACTTTCAGATTCATTCTCACTTCAAGTGCTCATATAGGACTTTCCTTTTCTTTTTTTTAAAGTGTTAGCACATTATGCTTGCATATGTCCAAAGCCTTGACATTTATGAGATTGAATTTTCTTCACTTTTCTTTCACCTTTTAAGTTTTGGCTTGTTGTTTGAAGTTATTATTTGATGAGATCCCACCATTTTGCCTAAACTTGGGTCCATCCTT
This sequence comes from Erythroxylum orinocense, assembly GCA_025531955.1. NCBI lineage: Eukaryota > Viridiplantae > Streptophyta > Magnoliopsida > Malpighiales > Erythroxylaceae > Erythroxylum > Erythroxylum orinocense. The sequence goes on along the minus strand of JANZLX010000004.1, from coordinate 23,972,994 downwards.
CTTCACTTTCTTTAATCGCTTGTTGAAATTTCTTGTCAATAGCACCATATCCTCATTCTCTTCAGATTCATCTCCTACGTCATTGATGGCTTTACCTATCTCGGCTTGCAATGCCAATCCTTTGTTCTTCATTCATTTATCCCTCAACAAATTCATCTCAAAGTTAATAAGAATCCCAATTACTTTATCCAAAGACAATTTATTGATATCATGGGTTTCTTCGTTCGCTGCAATTTTCAATAGGAATCTTAAAGGTACTAATCTCAATGTCTTCTTAACAAGTTTTAGATTCGAATACTTCTTCCTAAGTTAATGTGCTTGATTTGCTATGACACGTAGTCTCTTATGGAAGAATCCAATAGTTTTACTCTCATCCATTTTCAGCCCTTTAAATCTCATAACGAACATCTGAAGTTTTGAAGTTATCAAATGTTTCAATCCCTCAGGTATATATTGCAAAGTGTCCGACGCTTCTTTCGTCGATTCACAGGCTGATATTATAACAAAGCGACCTTTATTAATTGCACTGAAGATG
>JANZLX010000004.1:23946314-23963470 GCA_025531955.1 Erythroxylum orinocense | reverse complement strand
AACATGAATGCTTCAATTCAATTAATCTATGTCATAAAAATCCTACTAACCTTGACATAAATAATGAGCTCCAAAAAAAATTAATCCATCAAACCTCATAATTCATTTAAATCATACTTATTCATTAAGAAAATTTTCGGAAGCCAACACCAAAACTGTAGATACCTAAAAGTATCGAACTGTTGATACCCGAAGGCATCGAACTGTAGATACCTAAAGGCATCAAACTGTAGAGACACAATAGCCTAGAAATGAAAACATGATTAATGTTAAATTGTAGTAGCTGCACTGCCTATCTATCTACCACCAAGACAATAGCGTAGACACTGTAACATTTGCTTTAACTATTTGCTAATTTTACAATTCATATACTAATAAAACATATGATATACATTTCAAGTCATAAAATTTGAATTTGGGTTCATATATGTAAGTCATAACTTACCATCATTAGAAGGGCATCAAAATTACACTTGTATAATCGTACTATACACATATAAGCAATACATATGCATACAAATCATCTATATACATGTAAATTTTCTATAGTATGCATTATGCTCAATCTTAAATTCCAATTTTCATTCAACTAATTCACATATGGTAAGTCTTATTTCATTTATTTCTAGGTGTTTGAAAAGTTTCATACTCATAAAAAAGATTCAGATAAGATGTGGTAAAAAAATCTAAAATGAAAACAAGGTCACGGTCGAGACAGAAGACCATTTTCTAGGGTCACAATCGTATCTGGATTGTCATGATCATAATATAAGAGTTTTCTAATGGGTCACAATCGTGATACCCATGTCACACTTGTGACAAAAGATCTTGATGTTGTGTCATGATTATGATAAACACTCACCATTCATACCTCTATTTGTTCCGTAATATACATATAAAAAATGTTTGAATGAAGTTTTTAGGTCTTCTGGACATTTATTCCCCTATGTCTTTAGTTCTAAAAGAATAAAAAATTAAGCTAGTTCGACTTCTAAATCATGAGATATAGACTAAACATCACAAGCTGCTCCAAAATAGAGGCAACATTAGGTCACCAATTTTGATCTCAATTTTCAATATCATAAAGCCAGAATTAAGATAGAGACTCTTCTATATATTTCTAGTCCTTTTCCCTAGGTTTCATATGAAACTAAAATTACCCAATTTAGAGGTCTTTAGGATGAGTTATATCCCAAACAATGTGATTAGATAGAATTCCACTACACAATATTCTTTTATCATATTCAACAAATTCCATGCAAGATAATACCAAAATTACACCACCAGAACATCCCGACAACCATTATATATCCAAATGAATCTTTTTATCCATTCAAACATACACACGAAGATAAATTAAACTAAATATAGTCCCAAACCTTAAAATTGGCAAAGTAGTTCTTCTAATACCTTTCCTTCCCTTCCTCTTTGGCTTTGCTTGACTCACCAACTCAAAACACCACAAATACATATCTCAATCTCAATTCCAACCTTATAATTCCAATTCTTCATAAGCGAAGTAAGAAAAGATAAAGATGAAGAGAAATCCACTAACTTTTATGTTGATTTCCACCTAAGATTAGCTTGATTCCTTACAAGCAAAATGATGGGATGAAGAAGATGAAGTGGACAGAAAATGAGAGAGGAGAAATATGAATCGTCTCTCTTTCATCTTCATGTGCCCATTTCATACACCTTTAAGACTTACACGTATGCTTAATTTCTATTGGCCACAGATGCTTTATTCTTATTGGTCACACATGCATTAATCTAATTGGTCCATGTGTTGACTTTAGGAAAATTACACATTGGTCCTTCTTCTTCCTTTAATTCTCACACTGACATATAAGCTCATCAATTAATTTCATTCTTACCTATATTTCACACCTAAGTATATAACATCCCATTTCCATACTAAGGGTTAGAATCCTAGATTTCTATAATTAAGAACTAACAATGAGAGATTAGAAAAATGCATTTCATACTCATGTATAATGTTAACATACACACACATGAACTTGAATTTTGCACACATTACAATGATTTGTTTATGTACTCATTTGATATTTTTCAGGTATAAATGATTGTTTTAATGTGATTATAATATGAATTATGGAATATGTATCGTAAAAAAATTGAGTTGGTATGTATAAGTAGTGATTTAGAATTTTTGGTGAAATTTGAGAATATTCTGAAATTAAGGGTATTTTTGGACTAGAAAAAATGTCAAGTGGCAAAACAATTGATGAATGCATGGGAGAAGATAGGGTTAAGTGTTATTTGAAGATATTGAAGTAAACAAGTAAGTATAAAGCATTACTCTTCTTTATTTATTGAATGAAACATGTTTTGATGATAGTTAAGAGTTAAATGATTATAAAATGAGGATGGGTACATGCTGAAACGTGAACAAGAAATGTGGGTAGATTCATGTCTTGATTATATATATATGATGATCAATATTTCATAAGTTTTTGTTGAGATGATTTGAGTTAGAATGATCATTAAAGATGGTGTAGGAAAAAGTACATAAAAATTTGATAGATAATGGGTTTTACGTTCTGTTTTCTTGGCGTATTAATGTGGATCTATTTGGATGTTTTGGAGATGAACTATAATGAGTTTAGAGCTAAAGAAAGAGAGTAATGTGGTGTCTTAAAATGGGAAGAATTAAGGTGATAGTTAGAAGCGAAATGAAAGTAGAAATGAAGTTGAATATGTGCAGAAAGTTGATATGAATGTATATCTGTTTATGTTTTGTTTTTAGTGTTCATGATCAATCATGGACTATAATTTGTTTATGGATGATATTGAGCAGAAATGGAGTTAAGAATGATGGAGAAATGATGAGTAATTAAACTAGAAATGATAGACCAAGCATAAGGTGTTGAATATAGTAAGTAAAGAGTTAGAAATCTGGAAAATATGGATGCAATTGGATAGATTTTGGGGCAAGAGACATAATTTTTTTTGTGGATATAAGATTTTTGTGGATGTCGGATTGAGGTCATTTAAGTATGCTTTCGAAGAGGACTTCGAGTTTTAAAACTTCTATGAAGACTATGAGGAGAGATTTTGTTGTCTAAAGGGTTAAAATTTCACATGTTTGTAGGTGTCCCATGAATGTTCGCCCAACAGACATTCACTAGCCATTTGGACTTAATTTAGGCTTGAATGGAGCTTGAATTGAACATAAAAAGATGCTTGGATTAAGTGACCAAATGTAAGGACCATTTTAGACTTTTTCTTCTTCGTATAATAGTATTAAGTTTTATGAAATAAAATATAATTTGAGCACAAAATTTAGCTTTAAAATTATATTAAAATTTGTATAATAAATGTGATATTTTTAGATCTTTTAATGAAATTAGGTTTGAAATCTTTAATTATGTTAGTTTATTTCAATTTGAAGTAACTATTGGCCTCTAATTGTTTAAAAGCAACATGTTTTAGATATTTGTCATGAATATTGAAATAATGAGACATTTGGATCAAAATCACTATTTGGATCAATTAATTGATTTTTAATTTATTTTTATCTCAAAATTAACATGATTATACTTTTATCACTAATTATTAACTATGATTAAATTATATATGTTATTATACTTCATACGAACCTAATACTTTTATTGGTTAAAAGATAGGGAATATATGATACTATATTAGTTAAAAGATGATGTTACCGCTCTGATTTTACCTTGTTCCTCCCATCCAGTGTTCCATATTCATCCCATCCACCATGCCTTCTCCTATCTTTGGTAACCTTTTTATTTTATTAGCTAGTACCTCTTCATCCCTACATTTTCTCCCTAGTGTCACCCCCCGGAGCTTTTAGAGCCCCCTTTTCCTTTTCAGTCAATCTATCTATGTCCAAATATTTATTCACTTACCCTACCCTTTCTTACCCTACGCTTTCCATACTCTTCGTTCCTCCCTATGATTTTTTTCTTTACTTTGAGATAAACCAAGCTTAGTTCTCAAATCTAGATTTTTCTTTGTTATTCTTTCCTGCCTTGATTTTTTTTACTATTTATAGTAATGATATTTTAAATTATTTTTCTTCTTTTCTTTTTTTACCAGTTCTATAAATGTCATCTCCCTTTCTCTCCCCAGTACTCCTTTTATTTTCCTCCTCTCTATTCTTAATTGTCTCAGCTTCTCTCTAACCTTAGTAACCCATCCCAAAAGAATGTTAATATTCCTTCCACCGTAATGAACTGCTCTCTCTAAAACTCCTTTAAGAAGAACTTAAAGTCAAGCTATAAATGATTTTATTGGCACTATGTAATAACCCATTTCTATACTTAAGGATTTAATTGTTAGACTAAGTCATATCATATGAGAATAAATGAAGTGCATTTCACTTACATACATCACATTTGCATATATACATTAATCATGATGTAGGGACATCGTAAAAATGGTATATGCACTCAATTGACATATCTCGAGGTATAAAAGATCTTAAATAATTATGATGTAATTGTGTGTTGATTATGTCTTGAATTTTGTGTGATGGATTATAATTAGTGAATTAGGAATTTATTGTTACAATAGAGTGATTGATAAGGTGATATATGCATATAGTATAGGAAAAATGTTAAAGGACAAAACAAAATGATACGCGGGAATTTAGGTTGAATGAGCCCATGAAATGGTGTCATGTGACATTAATAATCAAATGTCTTGAATCCATGAGTGACAAATGGTAGTATAATTGAATAACATATGGCTTAGTGATTAAATGACAAGTGGATTAGTTATGGAGTGCAAATTGGGAGTGTAAGACAAAGACACATAACATGGCTCTTAGCATGACAAAATTCATGCCAAGTGTCCATCTTCTTTACCACACACCTCACCTATGTCTCTTACACTTGCAAGACCACCTTCTTTCATGTTTTAGTCTTATGTTTTCTCCTTCTTTCCCTCACCAACAACACACTCACATAAGTTCCATAACCCTTGAAAATTTTCCCCAAAATCCTACACCTTACCACTCCAAAATTTGGTTGTCTTCATCTTATTATTGAAGCCCCTTTGTGTTTTCATCTTGTTCTTGGAATATGCTTTATGTTTGCAAGTTTGGAGGGCTGAGATATCTTGTGGATTGAGGTGAAAGTAGAGTTAAACAAGTAAGTGAGTCCTTGCTTTGTTGTGATATATCTTAGTATAACATTCATGATGATTAAATTAAGATAATATACGTAGTGATGATGATGAGTTGTATTGGATTTTGATGAATGAATTAGTTTTGTTTTGATGCATGGAAATAGTAGGTTATATGAATGGTTTAGGTAGAGATTTGAAGTGTTAATGAGGGTGAAGCTATATCAAAGAGGGATGTTATTGAAGTGTTTTAGAATTTGACGAAGTTAGGGTTATATGTATGATGATATGTCGTGAATGATGAAGAACCAAATAAGTAGAGTTATGATAAGATTTATACAGCTAATTTGGTAGTTGAATTTGCATGAATTGAAGTTTCATATAAAGGTATGAATTGTGGAAATTTGAAAGTGTTTGATATGTCTTTATGGTTGATAAATTCGTAGGAAAGTGAAGGAAGAATGCAGGGCACGATCGTGGCCCTCAAGTGCTTAATCGTGGCCTAGTCATTTTAGGTTCTGTCACGATCGTGGCTTGGATGTTTAGCTTCTGTCATGATCGTGGGAAGTGCTTTTGGATGATGAGCTTAGTTTTGTGTAATTACTAAACCAAATGATGATAAGTCACTCTAATTCATGTCTTTGGAGTTGATTAGGGCCAAGATGAACCTAAATGGGTGTATGAATATAGAAGAACATGAAGGTAGTATGAATGGAAATTTGAATATATGTATAATTGATGGCTTAGGAACGGATTAAGATCTTTGCATAAAGTTACATACCAAGAAAGTCAATTGAGCATACATGAAATATAACACATATACATGTTTATAATTGAGCATCCATTTGATTAAACAAGTTAGTGATGTGTAAATATATGTGTATTGCATGATATAAAAGCACAAATTGAGCATCCACATCTAGACATTGTCGACTCACCAAGGTAATAGCTAATTAGAGCATGCTGTGAGTAACCTAGATATGAAATCTCAATTAAATATGTGGTTTTGTTTGAATTGTTTTTATATGATTATGATATTGATAATTGCGGATATTGATTTTCTGAGGACTTCAATATTTGGAAATATATTAGAAGTGTTATCTACTTGTATGTGAATGTGGGTGAATGAGTGCTCAAATAAATGTTGAATGTTGGACTTAGATCCGATGAATGTGTTGTATGACTGTGCACATTGAATGAGAGTTATTGATAACATAATATACGATTTAATGCATTTCATGACATCGATATGCATAATCAAATAAAGAAGTTGTGACTAAAGTTACCAAAGTGAAGAGGAGCTTAAAGTTCAGAAATGTGCACAAAGAGTCACAAACTCAGTTATTAATGAGCCCAGTATCCACAATGGGTACGGGACAGTATCTAAAATGAGTCCAGTATCCATAAAGGACACCGGATAGTTAAATAGGTGCTCGATCACTACAAAATAAAAAAGAAAGTGGAGTCACATGTTTGCATTTATATATATGTCATGTATGTGTCATGCGGATAGTTGCGAAGAATTACTAAATTATGTTGAAACATTAATATGAAATGTTTGTGTACATATTGTTAAAATGAATGATTGAGATGAGTGATTGGATTATTTGAGATGACTATAAGAAATGTTTGCGTTCATAATGTGTTTGTTGAATGTGAGATATATATATATATATATATAGTGATTTGGTATCCAAACTAAATGATGTGATAAATAGGAATTGGTTTTGAAGAATGTGATATATTTGAGAATTTGGAATGTGATATATTTGAGAATTTGGATTATATATTGAAATGTTGTGTATTTTTTTGAGTGAACACATTGATGATGGTTCACTCATTGACTTCGCAAACTTATCAAAATTGTATCGTTGATTTTTAAGTACCGCGGTAACTTAGCTTTTAAGGTAATCTAGTAGAAACATAGTATTGTCAAATTTTGGAAACAAGAATGACTCAAAGGTCTAGTCACCTGATGCCCGCGACGTCTAGATATAATACTTTTGTATAGAACCTTAAACTCTCAAATGTTATGTTGTGTACACGCATGGATGATAAAATAAAATGAAAATGTAAGTAATTTTCACTTTGTGAATGAAATGATGAAGTTTGATCTTTGAAAATACTTATGTTCTATATGATGCCATATAAGTTGATGTGACTGCTCTAAAACGTCATTCTCATAAGGTATATTCTTCAACATCCTCTGGATGTTTGGGTATATGCCTTATGGTAGTGAGATGTAACAATTTTGATATCAGAGGCTAATTTTTCATCCCTAGGGATGTATAGGAGTCGCTTAACATGATATCTAGCGAGAGATTTGTATAGTGATCACCATTGTTGTTTATTATGGGTCCTCCGCATTAGGAAACAAAGTTGTCGAATTAGCTAAACTTGAGTCCATAGGGGCTAATAGAGAGTCTCCAGTATCTCAGTCTGAACAAATGCTTCCAAGAATTCCTAAAAGGGGAGAGAAGATATGATAAACTTAGAAAGCAGGGGGCTGTGGACTTATATGAAAGTACAGACCCTGCCGAAGCAGAGATCTGGTTAGAGAGAACTAAAAGGATATTGGACCAGATGGATTGTGAATCAGACAAGAGGCTTGATTATGTCATCTCGTTACTGTAAGGCCTAGCTTACTAGTGGTGGAAGACTATTCCTGATAATTCTTTCTGACCATGTAGGTTAACCTGGGAAGACTTTTTGGGGGTCTTTAAGGAGAACTACATACCAAAGATCTACCAGGACCGAAAGATGAAGGAGTTCCTCAATCTAAAATAGGGGAACCTTACTGTAGCCTAGTATGAAGTGCAGTTCAATGAATTGATGGGGTATGTTACAACCTTGATCCTGACTGAAGAGGACAAATGTAGACGGTTCAAAGATGGGTTGAACATGGAAATCATAACGAGGTTCGCAATTACCAACTTAAGCAACTTCACCTAGTTGAGAGCTGCTTCGATCAGAATTAAGCAGTTACATACAAGCAAGAATTCAGAATGAAGAGACATGAAGAATTTCAAGCTGATTTTAGCAGAAGATTCAGTAAATGCCAGAGCAGACCATCATGATCTCAGCTTAGATTGAGACAGTCAGGGTTTTTAGGTCAAGAGGCAACTTTGGTTATTCTGGTAGAGGTCAAGCGTCATGACGGTAAATTTATAATAGGCAACAACCACAGATGCCTAGCTGTGGGCACTGTGGAAAGAGACATGGTGGTGAATGTTGGAGGCTATTAGGAGCTTGTCTCCATTATAGCTCCTTTGAGCATCAGATCAGAGAGTGTCCTACCATTATTGGAGTATAATTGGGAGTGAGAGGAGAAACGGTAATTGGAATGATTGTCTAGCAAAACAGAGCTAGTGGAGTGGGATATAGTGTCACGACCTGGAGCCATATTGGGTACATGACAACCGCTGTATACCCAACATAGAGTATCCTGCACTTTCTTCCATGAAGTGCCATATGGTGGCATACTAATACTTGCCTGATAACTATTGTTATAAGCAAATTCTATCAAAGGCAAGTGCTAGTTCCAGCTCCCTTAGAACTCCATCACAGATGCTCTTAGCATATCCTCCTGCGTTTGAATGGTCCTCTTAAATTAAACATTAGTATGGGGGTGTTTGAATGGTCCTCTCCGATGGCCCATCTGTTTGGGGCGTGGAATACAGTATTAAACTTAAGTTTAGTCCTCAAAGATTTCTGAAATTTCGGCTAAAATCAGGAGGTGAATCTCGGATCCCTATTTGATATTATAAAAATTGGCACCCCATGCAGCTTAATCTCATCGATATACATCTTTGCCAACCTCTCCAACGAGTAGGTTATGTGGATAAGTAGAAAATGAGCAGGCTTCGTCAATCTATCTGTTATAACCCAAATAGCAATGTGATTTTTTGATGTATGAGATAGTCCAACTACAAAATTCGTTGTCAGATGCTGTCAATTCCATTCTAGAATAGGCAAAGACTATAACATACCCGTTGTTTTCTAATGCTCTGCCATTATCTATTGACAGGGAAAGCATCTAACCACAAATTCTGCTATCTCTCTCTTCATCCTTGGCCATCAATAGCTCTCTCTAAGAGTTTAATACATCTTGGTGCTACTAAGATGCATAACATAAGTTGATATGTGAGCTTCTTCCAAGATAGCTGGCCTAAAACCCTGATCATCTGGCTTATAGATTGACTCTGAAGACCAACAACCCATTTTCTCTCAGTCAGAACCCTTCATCCTCTTCGGATGACAATTTCTCCTAAATGACCTTTAACTCAGGATCGTCGGCCTGTGATCTCCTGATCTCATCAAATAGTGTTGGTCGAATTTCAAACTGTGCTAGTAATGTTCCATCATCTTCAGCCACTGAGAGTCCAACCCTAAGGCTCCATGCACTCATCAAATAAGTCGTATAAGGATTTTTCCTAACAATTACTACCAAACAGGACTTACGACTCAGTGCATTGGTTACCACATTTTCTTTTCCCAGCTGATAGTTAATCACTAAGTCATAATCCTTAATCAATTCCAACCATCTCCTTTGTCTGAGGTTTAGCTCCTTGTGTGTCATTAGGTACTTTAGACTCTTGTAGTTGGTGTATATATGGCAAGTCTTCCCATAAAGATAGTATCTCAAATCTTGAGTGCGAACACCACCACTGTGAGCTCCAAATCATGTGTAGGATAATTTAGCTTGTGCTTCTTCAGTTGTCTAAAAGCATATACGATCACTCGCCCAGCCTACAAAAACTCATAGCCAAGTCCCTGACAACTGACATCACTGTACACCTCATACCCAACCCCCTGGGTAGGTAGAGCAAGCATTGGCGAAGAAGTCAATCGCCTCTTCAGCTCCTAGAAACTCGCCTCGCAATTATCATCCCATTGAAAATTTACCCGCTTCTAGGTAAGCTTCGAAAAAGGTGCTGCAATTATTGAGAAACCCTTAACAAATCTCTGATAATAACCAGCTACCCCAGAAAGCTGTGAACTTCTGTCACATTCTTGGGCTGTCCCCACTCAAGTATAGCTTCCACTTTCTTCTAGTCCACAAAAATACCTTCTCCTGATACCACATGCCCAAGGAATCCTATCTCCTTCATCTAGAATTCACACTTTGAAAACTTCGCATACAACTGTCTTTTGTGAAGTATTTGCAGCACAACTTGTAAATGTCTAGCATGCTCCTCCCCAATCCTTAAAATAAATCAAAAGTCATCAATAAAGACTATGACAAACTGATCTAAATAAGGATGGAACACCATGTTCATAAAGTCCATAAATGTTGTAGGTGCATTTGTCAATCCAAATGATGTCACCAAAAATTCATAGTGTCTATACCTCATCCGGAAAGTAGTTTTTTGCACATCACTTTCATCAATCTTCAACTGACGGTACCCAGAACTTAGATCTATCTTTGATAATATTGTAGCTCCTCTCAATTGATCAAACAAGTCATCGACCTTAGGGAGTGGATATTTATTCTTGATGGTAACCCTGTTTAACTGCTAATAATCAATACATAAGCAGAGGGTCCTATCCTTCTTCTTGACAAATAATACTGGTACTTCCCGCAGTGAATGACTTGGTTTGATGAAGCCCTTATCCAATAACTCTTGCAACTGAACCTTCAGCTCTTTCAATTATACTAGTGTCATGCGATACAACGGTGTAGATATCGGTGTTGTCCCTAGGACCAATTCAATAACAAAATCAAACTCTCAATCAGGTGTCAATCTAAGTAACTCCTTCGAAAAGACATCGGGGAACTCGCTCACAATAGCAACATCTCCAAGTTTGATCTTCTATGTCAAAGTGTCAATCACATGTGAGAGGTATGCTTGGCATCCCTGACGAATCAACCTTTTAGCCTTGTCCATTGATATCAAACAATTCGGGAACATTCGTTGGTCACCAGTAAATTTTTTCGGGACTCCATCCTTAGTGTCAAACTTTACCTCCTTTTTAAAACAATCGACCTTGGCACGATACCTGTCTAGTCAGTCAATCTCTAATATCACCCTGAAATCCTGGAGATTGAGGGGAATAAGATCTACCTCTCATACAACATCACTGATCTTTATTTAATAGGCCACATATGCTTCATCACAAGCCATTTGCTCTCCAAGAGGAGTGACTATAATGAGAGGGAATCTAACAGCTCCAGAGGATGACTAGTGTCTTTGGTGAAGGTCACACTGACAAAGAAGCTTTGCAAGCTAACACCTTATAATACTACGCGTTAACAGCTCATACTATTTAGGATTTTACCGGTACTACACAAAACATACATCACAATATAGCAATACAACAACTTAAAAATGTTCATCTTGAAAATATCTGTAATCATGTCTGAATTGGCTCGAACATCCTCCTTCGTCATTGCATAAACTTATACTTGAGCTCGCAAAGCAGAATGCTGCTGACCTGTTGGAGGTATACTATTACCCACACCAGTTATTTGTGTGGATCCAGAAGACTGAGCACCTGCCTTGGCAGTCTCCTCTCAGTGTCTCACCAGTTGCATCGAGCTATCTCCTTCTTGAGTTGAAGTCCAAACCAGTTATGGACAATCCCTCCTTAAGTGCGCTGTCTCTCCACACTGAAAACACTTTGTCGAGTCCATACACTTGCTTGAATGTACCTTTCTACAGTTTCTACACTATTTGAACCGAGATGGTTCAGCTTGAGAAGTGAAGCTGATAGTACGGGCAGTGCTCTGACCTCCTAGTTGTAGTGACCGTAAACTGACAGTTGATGATGTAGCGCTTTTAGTATTACTCGGAGTTGAACTACCATGGCTCCTCTTGGGCTACTGGTTGGAGGAACCTCCTCCTTTTCTTTTTTGGTTCTTTTCCTCCCACTATCTCCCACACTCTTTCACCAACCTCTCAGCTTTCATGGCTGACTGTACCATCTCCTTGAACGTGGTAGTGGGGTTAACCGTCATCCTCTCCTAGATCTCCAAATGCAATATAGTCGCAAACCAAAAATACAAATTTTCTTCATCTATCACGTATTTTGGGACATAGATGGCAAACTCTCTTAACTCCATCTCACACTCGTGCACCAACCTATTCCCCTGTGTTAGTGCAAAGAAGGCAGCCCTTTTCTGATCTCTATCAAATCTAGTATAATATTGTTTTTTAAATTCGTTGATAAAATCCACCCAGGTAATTTGATTACGGTAGAGTCCTCGAATATTTTACCACCAGACTCTAGCATCACCCTTTAACAATCGGACAACTACCTTAAGCTTCAACGATTTGTAACGTTGGACTTTTTGAGTCCTTTTTTATTAGTCTGTACTTGAAGATACTACTGTACATTGATATATACATGGTTGTATAAGAGTTCAAAAATGTATTTGAATCCTTTCGGTAAATATGCCAGTAATTTATAATATTATATGCCCTTACATGAATTTAGAGTTCATCAGCATGTGAAATCTTTGAGCTTTTTGACATATAAGCTTCTAAGTGTATAAAATCGAGTCTATTGGATAGATATGGCCATGGTGGCTGAGTTAAATGTATTCTAATGCCTTAGAGGTGATTAGACAAGATTTATAGACTTATTGGACACTTAGAAAACTTAATTGGAAAAGTTGATATACATAAGATCTTATTTACAAATTGTTAAAAGTTAAGCGACTTAAATGTAATTTTTTGATTTTTGGAGGACCAATATATAATTTTATAAAGCTAAGGGGCTTAATTATAAATTTCAAAAGTCCAGGGACCAAAATGAAAATAAAAGTTTTGGTCATTCTTAAATTTTGAGCTTAATTGCAAATTTTGGAAAAGTTTGGAGGGTATAATGGTAATTTCACATAGGCTAAGGGCAAAAAGGTAATTTCATCATTTTTGGTCAAAGAAGAGTCAACATTCTAGACCCTTTTTTCTTGTGTGATTATGCACCCCCACCATTAAATATTGAAAGCACTTTTTTTTAATTCAGAGAACGGAGAAGAAAGGAGAAGAAAGGAGGAGAAGAACATCATTCAGCGATCACCAAATGTTCACCATTTCTTTTATTCTCCAACTAAAACCAAGATGTTCTAAGTTAATTTGGAATTAAGGAACATAAATCTATCATTAGATTTGAGCCATTATGAAAGGATTTTAAGATATCAACAAAGGAAAGATTAGGTAAATTTTGTCTTATCTCTCACTACATTATGATTTTGAATTTGATGTTAAGATATGTTGTTCTCCATGTTTGAATATGCATGAAACGTGATTTAGATGAATGAAATGAGTCATAGAGAAGTCTCCTTAAGCCAAAACTGAGATGCCTTCTCTTTGGTGAAAGTTTGTGAAATTTTGAACATCTTTTCAAATTGATGGTTTAAATGAATTCTATGGTGCTAATTGTGTGTGAATAATGTGAATTGATGGTAAAAAATGAAGAATATGTATATTGGATAAGGCTTGACTAAAATGATGGGGGAGGAAATGGACTAATGTAATGAGTTGTATAATGATGATGAATATGACTTAAATGAAAGGAATGGGATTGAATGGAGTGGTAAAATGTGTTATTATTGGAAGTGGTTGTTATATAAAAAGATAGGAGTATTAATTACTATTATAAAGTCTTGAAAATATGACTTGAAAGTCATGCACATTAGGTGTTTAATAAAATGCCTAAGTGAACTTGGCTTAAGATTTAAGGATTGTAATGGTATGCATTGGAAAGAGGCTTTGATGTTTACTTAGAGTAAACTTGAATTTTTTTTTAGATTGATAAGTAGTGACCTAATATGCTTGGATAAAAATATGCTTAATTATGTTTTGAAATGTGTAAGTTTGAATCAAAGGCATTAAATGCCTTGGAAAATGCAAAAGAAAGCTTGTACGAATAATAAGGGAATTAACCATGTGAGAAGCTTAATGGTGGAATCCTATAGCTTAAAGATTGTGATATTGTGTTTTATACACTTATGTGAAGGTGTATAAATATGAGATATATGTTTTTGTAGTAAATATATTGTATATGTGTATGTATAAAGGATCAGGAGTTGTGAATCAAGGAGCTCGTGCCATGGATTGTTAAGGTCAAGAGAGTATACACCTTCTTTTGAAGTGAGTTGAAGAAACCATATCTCTCAAGTAAGATTAGGACATCCCAAGACATGCACGATGATTTGTATGTGAATTTTGAACCTAGGTAATGTATAGTAGAATTGAATCTCAAATAGATGCTTAGTATACTTGTGTATTTAATAAACTATATTGTTTTGAATAACTCTTTGCATTTGGAGTGCAACTGTTATTTTTATTACATATTTTGAGAAACGATATTGTTTTTAACAAACATGTACTTAAAGTGCAAAGGACAATGTTTTATTTTCTAAAACTACATTTTTGCACAACTTTGAACTTGGAATGCAATAAAAGTCGCCATTCTCGAACCTAACATCAGATGGGCGGGCTGGGCCTGAATTCAGACCAAACTCTTCTTTGTTTGAGCTGCTCCCACTCACATAGACCAGAAAATCTTAGTTGTCCTAGGCTGGATAGACAAGTATGTAGAGATCTTTGTGGGATAGGGGAGGGAGTCTTAATCAATCTTTTCTATGATTCCTTATCACACCACAAATGGAGATCTTTCCATTGAATGATAAGAGGGCTTCCCCTTGAACATACTTTTAAAGGTTAGGTTACTACCTACCTCTACAGAAGAGGTGTACTTTCTCGAAGGTCATATAGATCGAGACCCGGAGCGAGAAGACCGAAAGGGATGGTGTGGCCTATGCTACAACTACTAGCACTTCAAAAGGCTTAGATTCTAAGTTTTATTGCACTCCAAGTGCAAGGTTATTCAAAAATGTAGTTTTAGAAAATAAAACGTTATCCTTTGCACTTCAAGTGCAGGTTTGTTGAAAACAATATTATTTCTTAAAATATGTAATAAAATATCAGTTGTACTCTAAATGCAAAAGGTTATTCAAAACAATGTCATTTATTAAATACACAAATATACTAACATTAGTTCAAAAATATAGTTTCAGAAAATAAAACGTTGTCCTTTGCACTTCATGTACAGGTTTGTTGAAAACAATATTGTTTCTCAAAATGTGTAATAAATATATCAATTGCACTCCAAGTGCAAAGAGTTATTCAAAAAAATGTCATTTATTAAATATACAAGAATACTAGCATCTATTTGAGATTCAATTTTATTATGCATTACTTAGGTTCAAAATTCACATACAAATCATCATGCATGTCTTGGGATGTCCTAACCTCATTTAAGAGATATGAATTTTCTAACTCACCTCAAAAGAAGGTGTATACTCCCTTGACTTCAACAATCCTCGGTACGAGCTTCTTAATCCACAACTCCTGAGCCTTTATACATACAAATATATAATGCATTTACTACTCAAATATATATCTCATATTTATATACCACCACATAAGTGTATAAAACACAATATCACTATCTTTAAGCTATAGAATTCGACCATTAAGCTTCTCACATAGTTATTTCCCTTATTATTCACATAAGCTTTCTTTTGTATTTTCCATGGCATTTAATGCCTTTGATCCAATACTTACACATTTCAAAGCTTAAGTAAGCACATTAGGTCACTACTCATCAATCTAAGCAAAAATTCAAGTTTACTCTAAGTAAACATAAAAGCCTCTTTTAAATGCACACCATTACAATCCTTAAATCCTAAGCCAAGTTTACTTAGGCATTTATTAAACACCTAATGTGGATTACTTTCAAGTCATTTTTTCAAAACTTTATCATAATCATTCATGCTCCTATCTTGTTATGTAACAACCACTTCAAACAACAACAACAACACATTCCCTTCATTTAAGACCTATTCATCATAATTATACAATTCATTATATTAGTTCATTTCTTCCCCCATCATTTTGGCCAAGCCTTATCCAATATATATCTTCTTCATTTTTCATCATCAATTTACATTATTTGCACACAATTAACACCATAGAATTCATTTAAACCATCAATTTCAAAAGATGTTCAAAATTTCACAAACTTTCGCCAAAGAGAGGGCATCTCGATTTCGGCTTAAAGAGACTTCTCCATGACTCATTTCATTCATCTAAACCATGTTTCATGCATATTCAAGCATGGAGAACAACATATCTTATCACCAAACTCAAAATTATAATGTAGTGAGAGATAAGACAAAATTTACCTAAACTTTCCTTTGGCTATATCTTAAAATCCTTTGAGAATTTTTCAAATCTAATGATAGATTTGAGTTCCTTGACCTCCAAGTAACTTAGAGCAGCTTGGTTTGGGTTGGAGAATCAAAAATGGTGAAATTTTGGTGATAGCCGAATGGTGTTCTTCTCCTCATCTCTTCTCCTTTCTTTTAATTAAAACAAAGTGTTTTTAATATTTAATGCTGGGGTGCATGGCCACACAAGGAAGAAGGGTCTAGAATGTTGACTCCTCTTTGACAAAACATGGTGAAATTACCTTCTTGGCCTTAGCTTATATGAAATTACCAATATACCTTCAAACCTTTCATAAATTTGCAATTAAACCCAAAATTTGAGAATAAACAAAACTTTTATTTTCATTTTGGTCCCCAGACTTTTAAAAACTATAATTAAGCCCCTTAACTTTATAAAATTACATATTGTTCATCCAAGAATTGAAAAATTACATTTAAGTCTCTTAACTTTTAAGAATTTATAGATAAGCCCTTATGTATATCAACTTTTCCAATTAAGGTTTCCAAGCGTCCAGTAAGTCTATAAATCTTGTCTAATCACTTCTAAGGCATTAGAAAAAATTTAACTCAGCCACCATGGCCATATGCATCCAATGGACTCGCTTTTACACACTTAGAAGCTTATACGTCAGAAATCTCCAAGATTTCGCGTACCGATGAACTCTAAGTTAACATTATATATTATTGGCATATTTACCAAAATGATTCAAGTATATTTTTGAACTCATATTGATTGAACCCGATTTATACTATAAATTGGCCCTGCTTTCTTAAGTATTTATGCAATTGCTGACTCCTAATTCAT
>JANZLX010000004.1:23912485-23925277 GCA_025531955.1 Erythroxylum orinocense | reverse complement strand
AACTTGTTTTGGCATGATAAGTTTCTAAGCAGGTATAATTTTTCCTTCTACATTGATTGTTTCGTCTGGGGTTGACCTTAATGCTTATTTAAAAAATTGGTTCTGATGTATCATATGGTCAACGCCAATTTTGTTTTCTGTACACCGGAAAGCATTACAAATTATATGCTTCATGTTTGGGAAGGAGTATGATTTATTTGTCAATGCTTCTTTGTTTTTCTTACCTTCTCCATTCTGGCCTAAGTTGTAAAAGGCAACTCTAGTACAATTTAACTTCTCTTATAGAAGCCGCATAGTAAACCAACATATTTCATGGCCCTTTCTTGTTTCAATAATTCTACATTCACTGTCAGCGGATTCATTAGGTTAATTCCACTATAAACTCGATGAAAATTTAGTTTCCTGTAACAGTGAATTTTACCAAAACGTTTACACTGCTAATTCCACTATAAACTCGATGAAAATTTAGTTTCCTGTAACAGTGAATTTTACCAAAACGTTTACACTGTTAAAAATGCCATGACAGAGCAAAGTAACCGAAAAATTAGAGAAGTTAATTGTTTATGTTGGCTCACATGTGATCAAAATTATATTTGTTAAAGGAGCCTAAATACGATTCATCGTAGAAGGGCTCATCAATGACAAAAGATGCGGGATTCAAAAAAATGTTACTTATCCATTGTCCACTTCAAAAATGATCTGAAGATTGGCTTGAGGGCATTCATAAGTGAAAACTACTGTAAGAGAACGGTAAAAAGAAAAGATCAGCATCGTTGGCCTTAACAGACGCAAAAATTATATGTTCTAAATAGTGGAATCTCTAGCCTCGTGAACAGGATTCAATCGTAAAGTTGAGGTCAAGAATGTGAAAATGAGATGTTATCAGAAGAATATTAAACATGTTACATATGATGGTACAGAAAACTATGATGACGAGCAGATTTGCTCAACTCGGAAAATCCTACGGACCAACTAGTACAAAGATGAATATAATCGTATATTACTGCTAATAGTACAAAAATGAGACCAACTTAATGCACCTTGCACGGCAGATTGCCCTTAAAGAACATAAAATCTTAAAAGAGCAAACAAAAGAGAACATTTCAAGAGACTGAAATGGTCTGATTTACCTTTGTCGTCACCGTCTAAGGTGACTATCATAAACAGCATAATTTTGCTGCTATTTCATCTCTGTAATTATAGGGCCATCTTACATGAAGCTTATCCTCTGCAATGACTTATGCCTTTCATTTCTTTCGCTGTCCCTTCTTGACCCTGACAATTTTCCTACCGGACTTGTCACCACCTCCAGTACCCAGAGAGAAGCTTCCAGCTCCAGCTCCAGCTCCAGCTCCATTAAACTCAAGACTTCCAGAAGCCTGGAAGAGTGATGGGTTCTGTGGCGCACTCAGATTCGGTTGGCCTCCAAACTGAAAAGGGTTTGCCACCGATGGTGATGGAGAACCAAACTGGCCTAATCCAGATGGAGTGGTTGCACCAAAGAACAACCCAGATGATGGAGTCGAAGCTGGTTGATTAAATACTGTAGGGGGGGTTGATGCCTGAACTGTGTCTTCAGCCATGCTGTCCTCCATGTTCATTTGATCATTATTATTGGCTGCAGACAAGCCAAAGCCAAAGCCAAAGCCAGAGTTTGAATTGCCAAAAACAGCTTGTGTTGTAGTACTTGGTGCAGTTGAACTGAAAGAAAAAACAGGAATGGACGGGGCACTAGTTGATGATTTGAACATCATGGAAGTGCCATTTGTACCAGTGCCAGAGACAGAAGCATCAAAGGCAAATCCAGTAGAAGATGATGAAGAGTTGAAAGTGGAGCCAAATACAGGAGACTGACATGTCTGCCAGGTGGAACCAATGGCAGTAGAACCAGCCATAGTACTAGAGCTCGCTGTGTTGGTGCGTGAAGCAGAAGATGATGCCATCCCAAAAGTAGCACCAGAACTGAACAGGCTACCTGAAGAACTAAAAGAATTAAATAAGCAATTGCCAGACGTTAAAGGTGCATTCCCTGCCAATCCAAATGAAGGTGATGAAGCAGATAAACCAAATAGTGTAGGCATGCTCTGAGTTGAAGAACCAGTTCCAGATGCAGATGTTTCAGCACTGCCATTACTAAAAGGGTTAGTTCTTTGGGATTGATTAGCATGAGCTAATGCAGTCGCTCCAACATTGAAGCTAAAAGTACCACTTCCAGTGCTTCTAACCGCAGAAGATGAAGCAATAAAACTGCTGCACCCAGTGTTTGTACTCGTAGAAGATGATGTACCACCATAAATGCTACTTGCTGCACCTGCAGTTGGAGATTTCCCACCAAAAAATGCATTCCCAGTGCTTGTAATTGCAGATGACGATCCAACAAAAAGAGCACCATTTACATTTGCAAGGTTAGTCCTTCTGTTCTTGGACTCGGCTAATTCAATACCAGTGAGTGCTAGATCTGAAACAACAGTTGAACCAAAATTGAAAACTGGTGTGGTTGCAAAGGCTGGTGGTGAAGCCAATCCTGAGATGCTACTAGTACTACCGGCAGTCATACTAGTAGTACTGGAGAAAGCAAGGTCACCGCTGGTCATCCTAGAGCTAGCACTCACAGGGATGCTTGAGCTTTGAACTGTTAGATCACTGGCACCTAGAGGTGGAACTACAGAGGAAAATAAAGAAGGGGTGGATGCAAGAGTACCATTTATTAGACTTGAATCACTGACAGGCATGCCGAATGAGAATATGTTTGCTGCTGCTGATGAATTTGATACAGATGAAGGCACTGTTTCAGATGATCTGAAATTAAAGCTAGCCTTTAAGGTATTTCTGTGCTCAGCTTTATCTAATTCAGCCTGTTTCTTTGCAGATTCAGTTGCAAATCTGCCGAGAATGCAAATTAGGAAATATCATATAAGACAACCTGAGCTAACACCACAACGTTTTTGCAGTGATAAAACTTGATGGCTCAATGCTCAATCAATTACCATTACAATAAAGAAAAAGATAAACTGAACTAATTCCACATGCTTTTACAATCATAGAACTTGATATCAATGCTAATCCGTTGATTTCATTCTCGTATGCAAAAATAAAGAATCTTTACCTAGGAACCAGAGGAACATTGAAGAGAAAACCTTAACTGGTTCCAACATGTTGGGCCTAATACAAAAGCATAGAACAATGAGATTTCCTTTCTTTGATGAATGAATGATGAATGAAGTATAATTCATTGAATAACCAAACATTAAAACAAGAGATACTGTCAGGGACCACTTAGCAATCCAAGGCTAAAAGCTAATAAGAAATAAAAACTTGATATTCAAACAGTAAAACACTCGGTGTTTATGTTATCAAGGCTTCCAAAAACTCATTCTAAATTATCATGAACTGTCAAAAGGAGATGCAAACATACTACCTATTGGGAATGAAGTTCCTAGCCAGGTTTCGCACATCTGAAAGGAGCTATAAACTCTAGTCTGCAAACTGCACCAAAACATATAAATGTACAGGCTCACACTGAATCTAGAAACTATCAGCTTTTTACGTCTTCTTAAATTCATGCGCATGATATGCCCTATCCTAAATGAATGATAGTTAGTATGCTAACTGACATCCACCAATCGTTTTTCAAATATGCTTCAGATAGTTGCCTAAAACATCATTGAGGGCTCCTGAACCTGTATAATCTAAATTTTCCTTTATTTGTAATCCCAAATGGGAATTTACATGAAGATGCATAATACTGTAAAAGTGGGTAAATTATTAGAGAATATGATTTTTTTGGACACACAGAAAACGTTCCATTTGATTCCATACATAAAGGAATACAAAACATCCAAAGTAGACTTCTGCAGAATACAACTTTCTTCTGCAATATTACCTATTTTAAGCTAACAACTTTCCTTCCTCCAATATTACTTATTTAAGCTAAGACAATACCTCTAGCAGCATAAAGGTACAAAACATAATAACAACAAAATAGAAATATTCGATATGCTATTTCAGCTTTGACCAACATGTCACACACCAAAATTTTGTCCTACTCCATTCTTATGAACAAAATAGTTTTAAAGGAACAAACCCAAAATCTCTCTGCAGCAAATCTCTGCTTCCTTTTACTTTTTCTGCAGCAACTTCCTTTTTCCAGCTTGGACAGCAAAAGCAGCAAAGGAGTTTAGCCATCATCTCCAACAAATACTCCCTAATGATATCATCAGCACAATTTAAATTTCTAGTTTGATTGGCTCATTCTCTAAGAAACTAATGCAATTATATATAATGGATAGAAACCAACTTTCCTTTTGCGGATGTTTTGAAGAAGAATTTGAATTTGAGAATCCCATGAATCTAGGATGACACAATAGAAAGTATGATTCAACCACCCAGAAGCACACAAATGAAGCGAAGATCATTTAAAGATGGTTTTTTTCCATCTGGGATTTCCACTACCTTTTTGTCTGTGCTTCTATACAATGGTAAAGAACTGAGATATTCTATATACAATTGGTTCGAGAACAATCGACAGACAGACATTACACAGCACAATATTAGGAGAGACTATTTTGAAATTTCAAAAACTCGCTGATCTTCTAACCAGCTGAGCAATGCCACCTGTCAATAATCCTTTGAAAGAACAATCGATACTTAACCAGTTAAACTAAAGCAGCATGTACGATCTTCTTGGTATCCTAATTCAGAATTAAGGAACTCATGTAATTTCCCCATTTATCCAGATTGACTAGCATCCATACCAATACAAATAAAATTATAGAGCACAGATTTCACATGTTCCAAGAGAATCACTATGTTATTAACCAAGATAAGATCCACATACACCAACCTGTTTGAGTTTTCTGGTTCAGCAACTGCAGAATCGTCAAACTTCGGACCTGAAGAACCACTAACAACTGTTGACGAGGTAGTTGAAGTGAACAACATTGGAGCTTTATCCTCAGTTTTAGAATTGAAATCCACCATAGTGGAGATACCATTTGGCTCTTTTCGTGAAACAATTTTATCCCCAAAGCTAAATATGGGAGGAGGTACATTTGATTCTTGCGGTGAAGCAGATGTCATAGTTGATGGACAGCTTAGAGCAACCCGTTCGACTGGGAAAAGTTGCAGCCTGAAATGTAATTAGCATAATTGGGTATCCAATGACCTACATTGTTTAATCACCTCCTCGGTCACTGCACGTGCCAGCCCCCGACCACAGTCTTTGACAAGCTTTAATATGGTCCCCACCACCAACACACATGCCACTTCCTCTCTCTTTCTCCGTGCGTCTGTCTGTTTGCATGTGTAGTGTGTACACTAGCAGTGAAACAACAAACAGAGAAAAGAATTAAAAAAGAAGATTAAGCTTTTTGTTTGGATGCTTAGTTACACAAGGAAAAGGGAAGGAAAGGAAATCTTGCATTTCCCTCCCTTTTTCACCAAATTGGTGGAAAAGGGAAGGAAATTGCAAGATAAGAATAAAAATGGCCCAAATTTTCCTTCCATTCCTCTCAATTCTCTCCCTTATTCTTATTCAAACAATGGAAAGGAAGAGAAATACAATTTCTTTTCCTTTCTCTTCTCTTGCTTTCCTTCCATTCAAACAAAGACTAAGTGTTTTAGAGAGAGAGAAGGCAAGGAGGGTAGGTCCCGAATGTATTCTTGCAGATTCAACAGATACTAATTCAACCAGGAAAACAAAAATAAAGCAAAAGCGAAGCACAAGTCTGTCTATTTGCTCTCTCTCCCTCTGTTTTTTTGCTTCTTTCCTGCTTTTCCTCCCTCTTTACATATTTCCTCCTCCTTATCTCTATCTTTTCCTGTTCTTCTCTTCTTTTAAGGAAAATCTAAGGCCTTGTAAATGCGAGCGGGACTTTAGGGTTTCTCTCGAACCCTGTTTTCATGACATTTGCTTGTTTTCATTAAGGTGACGTTAACATTCTTCCATGTTTTAAGCTCTTAACACCCTTCAAGGTTTCACTTTCTTTTTTTCTGTTTTCTGTTCATCTGGTCTGGTATTCTTCAAACTTGATGCCCCTTTTGTTTGTGTTGTGTTGCTGTTCGGGTTGTATTAAAACTCCCTTTTCTGTTTGGTTCTCGAGAAAAATAGAAATCAAAGGAGTGGAAGATAAGTAAAAGACACGGGAAATTTTTTTAGAAAATCTCGGCTTTGTTTAGCATGTGTATGACTGCTTTCTCTCTCTTTTTTTTTTAAGAAAAAAGGAAAAGATAATACAAGAAAAGATGGGTTGATGGTGAAAAACAAACTGAGTTGTATGTGTCATCTCTCTCGTAATATTTGCATTTTCTACATTTTCGCAGTAGCCGAACAAGTCGTTTTTTTTTGTTTTTCTGTGCCTTTGGACCTAAATCTGCAGTTGATATCTAAATTATTATTGGTTTATAAAGCATATATGTTATTTGCAGGGTTCAAACTTCCAGATCTGAAGACTCGGAGATCTTCTTTGCTAGTATCTTTTGAAAGTTTGATACTTTCCTTTAAGTTCTTCCGTTTCGAAGCCTAATCGGTTAGTCAATGCCTAGATTGCAATACTTGCTTTACTTAGATTGTCGTTCTGCGTTGTAGTTTGCCATGTAAACCACTTCCCTTTCTCATGCTTAAACGTTAAGGTGAGTGTTACTTCTTTAAATGTTTGAATTGATTTTCTATTTGTTAGTTTCCCCGAGTATTTAGGTGATTTTGTTTCTATTTAGTAACGGCTAATTGGCATTCTTTATGACTATCTTCCAGGATCCTTGTATTTAAAATCCTTCCAAAACGCTTCAATAGGAACCTGGTATCTCAACCTGTAATCAAACAAATTTTGTGATTTGGAGGGCGATTTCACTCACGAGCCAAGACAATGCAGAGGCCTCCACCAGAGGAATTTCTGTTGAAGGAGACCAATCCCCATCTTGGAGGTGGGAAGGTTACTGGTGACAAGCTAACAAGCACCTATGACCTCGTTGAACAGATGCAATATCTCTATGTCCGGGTCGTTAAGGCCAAGGACTTACCTGGGAAAGATGTTACTGGTAGTCTTGATCCTTATGTAGAAGTTAAGCTTGGAAATTATAAGGGCACTACCCGACATTTTGAGAAGAAGAGTAACCCTGAATGGAACCAGGTATTTGCATTTTCAAAGGATCGGCTTCAAGCGTCAGTTCTTGAGGTTACTGTCAAGGATAAGGATTTTGTCAAAGATGATTTTGTAGGTCGGGTTTTGTTTGATTTGAATGAGGTTCCAAAACGGGTTCCACCAGATAGCCCGTTGGCACCACAGTGGTATAGGTTGGAGGATAGGAAAGGAGAAAAACTTAAGGGGGAGTTAATGTTAGCTGTATGGATGGGAACACAGGCAGATGAAGCTTTTCCAGAAGCTTGGCACTCGGATGCTGCTGCTGTCAGTGGAATGGATGCTCTTGCCAACATCCGGTCCAAGGTGTATCTCTCTCCAAAACTGTGGTACTTGAGGGTTAACATAATTGAAGCTCAGGACTTGCAGGCAAATCTTCAGGGTAGATATCCAGAAGTGTTTGTGAAGGCTATCCTGGGTAACCAAGCCTTGAGAACCAGAATTTCTTCGAACAGGGGCATTAATCCTATGTGGAATGAAGACCTTATGTTTGTAGCCGCAGAACCATTTGAGGAACCACTGATTTTGAGTGTTGAAGATAGGGTAGCACCCAACAAGGATGAAATTCTTGGGAGATGTGCAATTCCTTTACAGTATGTTGACAGGAGGTTTGACCATAAACCTGTCAATACCAGGTGGTTTAACCTGGAGAAACATGTTGTGGTGGAGGGGGAAAAGAAGAAGGAAACCAAGTTTGCTAGCAGGATTCACGTGAGGATCTGTTTGGAGGGTGGTTATCATGTTCTAGATGAATCAACTCACTATAGTAGTGATCTTCGACCAACAGCAAAACAGTTGTGGAAGCACAGCATAGGCGTACTGGAGTTGGGCATTCTCAACGCTCAAGGATTGATGCCAATGAAGACAAAGGAGGGTGGTCGGGGAACAACAGATGCTTACTGTGTGGCAAAGTATGGGCAGAAGTGGGTTCGGACAAGGACAATTATAGACAGTTTCATGCCTAAATGGAATGAGCAGTATACTTGGGAAGTATTTGATCCTTGTACTGTCATATCGATTGGAGTCTTTGATAATTGTCGTTTATATGGTGGGGACAAGGGTGGAGGGATGGACTCAAGGATTGGGAAGGTGCGCATTCGACTTTCCACACTTGAAACTGATAGGGTTTACACACACTCTTATCCGCTTTTGGTCCTACATCCCAGTGGTGTCAAGAAGATGGGAGAAATCCATTTGGCAGTTCGTTTCACATGCTCATCATTGCTTAATATGATGCACATGTACTCACAACCCTTGCTACCAAAGATGCACTATCTCCATCCACTCACTGTTAGCCAACTCGATAGCTTGAGGCACCAAGCCACCCAGATTGTGTCAATGAGGCTAAGCCGAGCAGAGCCACCATTAAGAAAAGATGTTGTGGAATATATGTTGGATGTTGGGTCACACATGTGGAGTATGAGAAGAAGCAAAGCAAACTTTTTCAGGATCATGGGGGTTTTGAGTGGGTTAATTGCTGTGGGCAAATGGTTTGATCAAATATGCAATTGGAAGAACCCCATTACTACGGTGCTGATCCACATATTGTTTATAATACTAGTGCTTTACCCAGAGCTTATTTTACCCACAATTTTCCTGTATCTCTTCCTGATTGGTGTGTGGTACTACCGATGGAGACCAAGGCACCCGCCTTATATGGACACTCGTCTCTCTCATGCAGAGTCTGCACACCCTGATGAATTGGACGAGGAATTTGATACATTTCCAACTTCTCGGCCTTCTGAAATTGTAAGAATGAGATATGATCGTTTGAGAAGTATTGCTGGGAGGATTCAGACTGTGGTTGGTGATTTAGCTACTCAAGGGGAAAGGCTACAATCTTTACTGAGCTGGCGAGACCCAAGAGCCACCGCACTTTTTGTGATTTTCTGTTTGGTTGCTGCCATTATTTTGTATGTTACTCCTTTCCAAGTTGTAGCACTTCTCACTGGTTTCTATGTCTTAAGGCATCCGAGGTTTCGCCACAAGCTTCCTTCAGTGCCACTCAATTTCTTCCGTCGGTTGCCAGCAAGAACTGATTGCATGCTGTGAGTAATTCCGGATGCATGACAAGTTGCATTTGGCATGTAATATTTCCTAGTTGCTGCCAAGTGAAGGAAATACTGTGAGGAGAGAAGCTCGTCTGTTTGACATTGGATGTTGATTCTGGTGTGGCGGGTAACCTTCTTCTGAAGGCAGTAGATTTTGTGGCTTTGTTGGTCGTTCTAAGTTGTTTAATAGGATTTATGCTTTGAACCGTGAGTTATTTAGTAATCATCTCTGTTCATTTGTATTTAGTAGGTTGTGATTGGAATATTGCGGTCTGTGACCTTCCTTTTATGCTCTAAGTACATCTAACAGGATTTATGCTTTATAAGTACATCTAGATCATGTAGACGCAATGAACTCTGAACTCAACCTTCTTGTAACATGTATGAGGGTGAAATGAGTTCTCTTCTCTTACAAGGCATAGCGTACCGGATGTCTCCGGATACATGGTTGAAATGTCCAAAACTTGGTGGAACTGAATCACGGTTGCATTTCCCAGAACCAAACAGGAATCTTGTTCTTTCAGTTGAGAGCTCTTTTTGGCATAACTTTTGTTGATGTGGTACTCTAGTTTTATTTTTGTAAAAGTAACAGGAAAACCCTTAAATTATTCCCATGTTTGTTATCAAGATTGAAGAAGCACTTGTTTTTGTCGGTGATTTGGTCTTTTTATTGCGACTGCTTCCACATTTCTTCCTTGTTGAGCGGAATTAGATGTCACTGATTTCCATCTTTGTTTAATCATCGTAGTAACCTCGTTGCCTTAATACGACGTGAAAGTTCTACGCTGGTATGGAATTGGTTAAAGTGCTTTTCTAAGGTGAGGTTGTCTGATCTCCAATAGCTTTTTCTTACTGGTAATAATATTAAAGTTCAAAGGGTTCATCGATTCTAAAGTTGCATTTTCCAGTTTCAGTGTTCTGCAGGTCGGTGGGGACCTTGTCTGTGTCTGTTCTCTTTTCCCGCTCCTAATGTTCCTCTTTACAGCCTGTACACGAGCTATCACTTTGTCCTCTAGTCTTGTGGCCTTTGTCGGCCTCTGTCACCGTGTAGTGCTGGTTTGGTGGAAAAAGAGTGATGGAGATGAGCCTTAGCAACTGAAATGATTGTGTACGAAGAGATACTTGGGGCAAATTCTTGTCCCATTAACTAAGCACGTATTGGCCACAAGTCCTAGTAGCTATTTTCACAATTGAGAATGATGTTTAAGCAAGTTATGCCCTTTTTTCTTTTATGATCACACTTATCAATATGGAATTTATCCAAAAATATTAGAGCCTGCTATTTTTGCGTCTTGTTTTCAGTTATTTAATTTCCTTTTTAATTATCAATTTAGTTGAATTCTTTTTAATAGAGGTTGGCTTTGTCTTACCTTCTATATTTTTCATTTCTTTCAATGATACATAGCCCTCAGAATATTGGGGTAATAAGGGAAAAATTAAAGGCGGGTTGGGAAAAGAAGGTAACAAGGACATGCATGAAAGGAAAGTTGCGAGTTGGGTATGCCAAGGCTCCAATTCAATGCAATAAGATAAAGTTGTTAGGCAGTCCTAGATTGTGTTTGAATACTTTTGAAGGGTATCCTATTAAATGAAGTGCTTCTCGTGGTCGTGGAAAGCTATGTTTTGAAGTGTGGATCTGTTAAGGCGGGTAGACTAAGGTCTCGTCACCATAACTCTATTCCTGGGACCCTAGCTTAAGGTCTCGTCATCATGAATCAATGTTTGGGACCGCATTTGCTTAGGGCTTAAAAAATAGTAATTGTGTTGTGTATGGTTTTTGTCTATGAAAATGTAATTTTTTGCAGTATGCCAGTT
This sequence comes from Erythroxylum orinocense, assembly GCA_025531955.1. Lineage (NCBI taxonomy): Eukaryota > Viridiplantae > Streptophyta > Magnoliopsida > Malpighiales > Erythroxylaceae > Erythroxylum > Erythroxylum orinocense. The sequence goes on along the minus strand of JANZLX010000004.1, from coordinate 23,914,275 downwards.
AAATATGATAAATTTATTAACGCCACCACCTTTTTGTTATTCTAATTGGTGCACGTCACTTTTTGATTCGTAAGGATCTGATAAGGGTTATAATGTATGTAACTTTTTTTTATTTGATTTATAAGGATCTGAGAAGGGTTATAATATATGTAACCTTTTCTTGTATTTTTATAAAAGGGTTATTTTCGTGACTTAATATTGAGTATAATTCATATACAAAAAAATATAATTTTAAAACACACAAAATTTATGTGTCAATATATATCATGTTTTAGAAAGAGAAAGTGACACACATAATCTAAAACATAGTCGTGCTTTAGGTTTCGTTCATAACATACAATTTCAATTGAAATATATATTTCATAAATTAAAAAATTTTATAAAAATAAAATTATTTGATGATAAAGAATAAATTATACAAAATCTTACTAGTAAAAATATACATATAATTATACTTATATAAACTTAGTTTATATATATATATAAAAGTTACAATTATTTAAGTGATTTATTGATTAATCGTAAAGATGTAAAAACATTCAATTAGTCCAGGATCATTTAAAGTATTCTTGTTATTCTCTCTTCTTCTTCTTCTTCTTTTTTTTTTTTTACATAATTCTATTTTTATTGGAAACACATTCACATACACTGTGCTGAAGGAATATTGGTGGTACAATACAATAATAGGCACCTTTTTCATCTGTTTCTAACTTTCACAAAGTTCAAGTTAATCTGTGGACCCCTGTTTGATTTGCATGCGTTTACCTGAATGTATAGGGCAGTTCTTACTAAGGTTAGGCCGACATTTGGGAAAGAGATGGGATGGACTCTCATGGCACTGCCCTTGTAAGTTGTAACCCAGGTTTATATAGTGGGACGTTATTTCCTTGGACCTCACTGGAGACCCTATGATCGTTAAAAGGAGAACTTACCCAAGAATTTTTGGGCTTAATACCGGAGCCACCATAGACCTCACCGGGGTTTGAGTGCACAAGTGGCCTGAATAAATCTTGGTAAAAAATTGTTATAGTCATTTTTAAAGATAGATTTATTATTTTAAAAGATATTTTATAATATCAATTTCTATAAATATTTTTAAGCATTTATCAAACTAATTTAATAAATATTATTATATTGTTAGTATGTATATGACTGTTTAAATAAACTTTTTATTAAAACAATTTAATACAATATTTTTTAAAAAATTCTTATATAACAAAATGAATATTATGATAAATTGAGTCTTTAAGTCATTTCTTCACCCATTTTCTCACTCTATGCAGTGTCACAAATTGTACAACTCAAAATCTCACTCTTAAAATCTCAAAATGTTCAATCCTCAAATTCATCATTAAAAACTATTCCCTAGTTCATTGAAAGTTTTAAACTATCACTCACAATTGGGATTTAGTAACAGGGAGGAAAAGGAATCAAGCTCATTGTAAGTTTTATTACCTCTACAATTCATTTCATTGGTGTTTGAAGAAAAACTTTACCTGTCTTTCGAAGAATTGTAGCTTAAATTAAGTGGGTATTCTCGAAGTCAGTTGGTAACCTTAAAAATGGAATCATTCTTAAAAGCTTAACTTTTTTTTTTAACTTCCTTTAAGTGTTAAGGTTTTGGAATTGAATAATTTTGGAAAGTTCAAATTTTATTCTTTCTTTTTTTGGTTAGCAAACTTATTTTAGTTCTTGTTTATTGCTATAAGGTTGGTTTTGCATGTTGATTTTATGCATTTGGTCAAATTTAGTGATTTCTAGTTTCTTTTGTAATTCCTCAACTCACCTCC
>JANZLX010000004.1:23875597-23887630 GCA_025531955.1 Erythroxylum orinocense | reverse complement strand
TGCTTTTAACCTTAAGTAAACTACCCAAAATACCCACTTATGCATTTATTTACCACCTGTACTTCAACTAACCCATGAAATAAATTCCACTAACATAGACATCAAGAGATAAAAAAAATTGCTCCCAAAAATATTTTTTCTCTCCAAACCTCATAATTATCTAAATCATGCTTAACTAAAAAAAACATTTAGGGGCCAACATTTCTTCCCCTCTTAAAAGAATTTCGTCCTCAAAATTCTTACCTGAGTCATTGAAGAGGTATGGATACTTCTCCTTCATGGCTTCCAAGGGCTCCTACATGGCCTTTTCTATAGAATGGTTTCTCCATAAGACTTTTACTAGTTGAACTGTCTTATTCCTGAGGACCTTTTCCTTAGTATCCAAGATCTCCACTGGAGTCTCCTCATAAGTTGGACCATCACTCAACTGAACCTCAACGGTCTAAATGATGTGAGAGGGATCTGATCGATATCTCCTCAACATGAAAACATGAAAGACATCATGAATCTGTGATAATTTCGGTGGCAGTGCCAACCTATAGGCTAATGGTCCAATCCTCTCAAGAATTTCATAAGGACCCATATATCTTAGGCTCAACTTACCCTTCTTGCCAAATTTAATGACTCCTTTTCAAGGAGATGTCTTAAGGAAGACTTTCTCACCGACTTCATACTCCATTTCCTTTCGGTGTGCATCACTATAGTTATTCATTCTATCCTGAGTCGCTTTAAGCCTTAACTAATTTGACCTTGTCAACTATCATCTGATTCAATTCTGATCCTATTAGTTTCCTTTCTCCTTCATCCTAGCATATAGGAGTTCTACATCGCCTCTTATATAGTTCCTCATAAGGAGCCATCTGAATGCTTGAATGGTATGAATTATTTTAAGCAAATTCGACCAATAGCAAATGCTCATCCCAAGCTCCTTTGAAATCCATCACACATGCCTTGAGCATTCCCTCAAGAGTCCTAATGGTCCTCTCAGATTGGTCATCTGTTTGAGGATAGAAAGTAGTGCTGAAACTCAACTTGGTTCCCAAAGTCTCTTATAAGCTTCCCCAGAATCTCAAAGTAAATTGAGGATCTATATCAGAAACTATAGAATCTAGAATTCCATGCAGTCTCACAACCTCATCAATATACTTCTTTGCTAGCACATGCTGAGAGTCAGTCTGTTTAATTTCCAGAAAATGGGCTGACTTCATCAAACCATCCATAGTAACCCATATGGTATCATGCTTTCTACTGGTCTTGGGCAAACCCATCAAAAAATCCATATTCACCCTTTGCCACGTCTACTCAAGAATGGATAATGGCCTTAACTTGCCCTAAGGTGCCTGGTGCTCAGCCTTGACTTGCTGACACACTAGACACTTACTTGCATATTCTGCTACATCCTTCTTCATGCCTTTCCACCAGAAATACTCTTTCGGATCTCTATACATCCTGGTGTTACCTGGGTGCATGGCATAAGGCGCATTGTGTGCCTCATCTAGTATCTCATCCTTCACCTCCTTAACATTTGGGATACAAAGCCTATTCCCTACAATCATAAGTCCACCTTCCCTCATTACCACTTCAGAGCTTACTCAAATCTACATCCTATGCTTGTAACTCCCTAACATTCTCCCTGAGTATCGGTCTCACTCTAATGGTAGCAACAATACAATCAGGTTCCTCCTGCTTTAAACTTATTCTAAGCTTGGCCATCTCTTCCAATAACGGCAGATAAAATATCTGAACATGGGCTATTGATGATTTTCTACTCAAGGCATCCGCTACGACATTTGTCTTATGATTGAGCCCAAGTTTATCATATAAATTGTCTGCACTTTCATAGTTTTTAACATACTTTTTGACTCTTACTTAGTGATTTTGTGCTTAAATCAGTCCTTTATGGTGAGCTTAGATTTTATACAATTTGTTAGTAAAATTGTTGCACATTGACATTAATTTCATTATAATTTTTCTAAGGACAATTGATACTGCAAATTGTTATTTTATATTGTTGGAAAAAAAGAGTCAAAAGATCAGAAGAGTCAATAGGGCGTAAGGTCCTTAATGTACGTCGCGGCGCAACGAGAAGAAGGCACGTCATAGTGAAAACTAATTATCTCATCGCAGCGCATCATCTGGCAATAACGCGCAGTGGCGTCGATTAATTGTTCTGCCACAGTGAGCGATCCAAGAAGTACACATCGCGGCGTAGCTCCTTCCTCGTCGCGGCGAGAAGTCGAGTATCCGAACTTTAATTGGAAAGTTCTCTCACTGTACTGACCCACGACCCATCCTTTAAAAACTTGCCGAATTAGGTTATAGTGGGGATCGAAATTTGGCAAGGAGAGGAGGGCATTCAGACAGAGAGAACAAAAGAAAGACTCCCGAGCTCACTACCTAGGGTTCCCTTTGGGGTTCCCTGGGTAGAATCTTTGCGTAGGTTTTCTATTCCATTTTCACCGTCGACTTCACCATGGTAGCTAGGATTCATTCCTTATTGTGAAGCTTCTGGTTGCAATGCTTGATTGGGCATCCATTTTCTCCTGAAGATGTAGTGACGGCTGGAGTTTACCGAACTTCAAAAGGGAATAGTTTAATCTGTAGTTTAGCTATGATTTATGAATGCATAAGTCTAGGATTTGTAACTTGCAGTGAAGCTACTTGATTATAGTTTAATCAAATGTTGGATATTTAATGTGTTGTTTGGATTAGTCGTTTACATTGTCATATTGATTGAGCCCAAGTTTATATTATTAATTGGCTGCATTTTCATAACTGTTAATGCACTTTTTGACTCCTAATTGTGACTTTTGTGCTTAAATTAGTTCCTTATAGTGAGCTCATGTTATTTGCAATTTGTTAGTAAAATTGTTGCAACTTGATATAAATTGCATTATAATTTTTCTAAGGACAATTGATACTGCAAATTGCTATTTTATTTTGTAGGAAAAGGAGTCAACAGTCAATAGGAAGTGAGCCTAGCAGCACGTCGCGGCGCATTCAACAGAAGGCACGTCGCGACGTGTGCCGATTCCTACACCGCAGCGAGCAGGCAAAGACAGCACGTTGCGACATCCGACAATTGACACGCCGCGGCGAGTAAGCCAGAGCAGCACGTCGCGACGTGCAGACAGATACCGGACCTTAAATGGAAAATCCTCTCATTGTTTCGATCCGACCCGACCCCGGTTCTTTAAATACTTACCAAATTAGGTCATAAAAGGATGGCTGGCTACACATATGAACAAGGATACACATTCGGAAACCTAGAGATGATCCGAACACTTCATCATCGCCATTCTCCACCACGACCATCATCCACCGTCGACCACTTCATCATCATCTACACGTCATCATCTACACGGTAGGATCATCTTCACTATAGATGCCGTTAGAGTTACAACAGTGTTGAGTACTACGACCGTCATGCTTGGCTAGGCGTTTCGACCTCTTGAAGATGTAGCAATGGCTTGAGTTCACCGGGCTTCAAAGGGGAGTAACCAAACATTGTCTAAAATTTAATTATATTGTTGTAAAACTTTGAGTTAGAGTTTACGGTGGTATGATTAGATTAGAATATTTAGAGTTTAATCATGTGCTAAACAGTGTTTTGTGAAATGGACATAGTTATATGTAGAACTTTGTATTTGAATATATGAAGTCTCATATATGTTTTTTGGCGATTGCGGTAATCCTTATTATTTGCCTAGTTGTGTTTGATATAGGTGATTATGCTTTGATCATCTTCACCATGGATGTCATCAGAGTTACAACAGTGTTGAGGACTACAACCATCATGCTTAGCTAGGCGTTCCGACCTCTTGAAGATGTAGCAATGGCTTGAGTTCACCGAGCTTCAAAGGGGAGTAACCAAACATTGTCTGAAATTTAATTATATTGTTGTAAAACTCTGAGTTAGAGTTTATGGTGGTATGATTAGATTAGCATGTTTAGAGTTTAATCATGTGCTGAACAATGTTTTGTGATATGGACATAGTTATATGTAGAGCTTTGTACTTGAATATATGAAGTCTCATATATGTTTTTTAGCGATTGCGGTAATCCTTATTATTTGCCTAGTTGTGTTGATATAGGTGATTATGCTTGACCCAATTGACCACTTACATTGACTTGTCCATTTCACACACTAAGATTTTTAACAAGGTTTTAAATAATGGAGTTCATTAGTTAAATCCTTAGACCTAAAGAGTCCTTTAGGGTTGATCTTTTGAAAACTTAGTGGATTTCATCTCCAAAAATTTGATTTGAACCGTGATAGCCTAAGCTCATTTTCAAAAGGACTTTATCCAATTTGATCATAGTTTGAACTTTGTCTGCTTTAAAATTTCCAAAAATCCAAAAATATACTTTTAATACAATTTTCTTTAATTTACTTAATTTTAATCAACTTGCAAAACCCCCCTTCTTTTATCAACTTTAATAGCATTTTGACTTATAAGCTAGCTTAAACCTTTTTCGTCGGTTCCGATTTAGAGAGGCAACCTGAGGTTACATCTTATCCTACAATCATGGAATTTATTATTTTGACCGGTTTTCAAAGATTGATTTTAAGATCGAAACGACAGAGCTGTAATCAATTGTATAAAGGGATCAAGAGAGAGACAAGAGGAACAAGAAAAGAAGCATTTTGAGCAAGTCAAGTCTTTAAGAATGGAAATCAAGGTGGGTAATTTATTTGTAGTTATTGTGTAATGGGCAAAATGTCTTGTGTGTGTATTATATGTTAAAATGACATGTTTGAAATGCAGTAATTGTATGAAATATGTATGATGAGTTATGACCATGTCATACCTTGAAAAAGGTTATGACATTTTGAATTGAATTATGAGCATGATTATGCTATGCCTTGTATCACGACATTTTGATTAAATGAAAAGAAAAAAAAAGCATGAGGATATGAAATTTGTGATTGACTAGATTAAGCATAAATTTGTTGTGGTTGGGCAAGAGAGTAACGTTTCGTCAGTCACGTGCACGTTGACGTATAGCCTTCTCCCAATTGCCCGTTTGAGGCCACAAGATCCTAAGAAATCGGACTCATTTTGTTCACGGCTTAAAACTTCGGTTTATGTGTTTTTCTCCATGGAACTCTCAAGCCATTTATGTGTGCATTTGCATTTTGATATGTCAAGTTATGATGCAAGATGGAGTGTTATGTTTTGATGATTACTTACCCTGGACATGTTTTATGTGATGATATGTCGAACTATGAGTTGAGAATTTGAATTGTGAATGATTAAATTACTAGCCAATGAGATTTAAATGTATATAAATATATAAAGTACATGTATGTTTGACTGCGTGGCTCATCGCCAATGGCTATAAATATGTTAGCCACTGAGCTGTGTAGCTCACCCCACGCTTCCCTCCTCAGGTGCAGAAAGAGAAGATTGGCGATCTTTGCAAGGCATTGGAACTCCAAGATAGTTAAAGACTTTTGAGATTAAGTTAGTTCAAGATTATTGTATTTTGGAATCATCTTAAGCATAAGCATTCAATTGTATCATGTGTAGTTTGTATTTTGAATTTCAAATTGTATTAAGGCAAAAAGGGGGTTGTTTTTTAATGTAAAGATATTATGAAAACAAATATCGTGTTCTGTATGGGCCCAAGTGATTTTTTGAAGCTCTGATGTATTCAATGATTTTTGCATCTTTGTGACTGAAATGGTTTTAAATAATAGAGCCGAGTTGTTTATCGACTTTTTCGCATACGCTTTAATTGTTAAAAATTTTTTGCAATGAGTTTGTTTCAGTTTATAGCTCCGAATTTTGGGCTCCGAAAGTGGGGTCCAGCATGAAGACGATATCTTTCTTCTAAAAATAAAGGTGGTGCGTACTTATTCCTGTGACTAGGATACGATTGTATCACTATACTTATCAAAACTACTATTATTTTACTTTTAAAAATAAAGGATTGGATATTATAAATCTTTATGAGCTCCTATAAAATACTATGACAAGCTCAAAAGGAACACCCATATAAGTCAAAATCTCATATTGGTTGAACAACAAGAGAAAATTTTGACAAATGCTATAGTATCCTGATCTAATAAGAATAAGTGATGCATTTAGAATCTCTCAAAACTTTCTCGATATTAAATGCAACCAATCTAGCTATGAAGCAAAAAAAAGATCAAGCATTGCATAATGTAATCATGAATGCTCAAAATAGGTTTCTATACTTAATTTAGGTTCATAAATCCCTAGTAAATTCTAAATGCAAGTTAATTCTCCCATTACAAGATGTGGGTAAAACATAAAAAATGAATACGACCCCCTAAGTACGAAGTCCAAAATTTGTAGTTGAGAAATTAATGTGAATATAGAAGTATTTTGAAATTTTACAGGGTTTTTGAAAATTTTAGGAATGTCAAAATGTAGTCGAAGTGTTGCCGAAATTTTTAATATAATATCTTAAAACAAAAAAACATTTCCCACTAGTTTCCACATTTTTAACTTTTAAAATATAAAATGTTTTTAACAGTTGAACGACTTGGCTTTGTGGGAACCCTTTGTTTGAGTTAGATATCAATTGGACAGTTACACCTCCACTCAGGTTCCAGAAGGGGAACTCTGGGATGGGTCCTTTCACAAAGAGTTTCGTTTAGATGTAATCTCTAATCCTTTCTTGCTAGATTCACTTTATTTTCCAAAGTGAATTTTCAATCCTTATGACTTTTATTACCATCCATTTTGAAACATAATTAATCATCAAAAGGATGTTAGAAAAAATGAGATAATGGAAAAAAAGGCCTATAAAATCAATACCTTATACATTAAATATCTCAACTATAAGAATATGGGGTTTAAGGAATTTTATTTCTATGACGCAATGTACATTTATTTTGGGAATTTTTCATAACTTTTATAAACAAGTAAGCATCTTTAAATAAATTTTCCTAACACAAATTGATATCGAAGACATTTCAAGTAGTTTGTTTAAGACTAAAGCGTCTTCCATATGCATAATTATGAAAAAGTTAATACATAACGATATTCACTCTTTGGCACACAACGTCTAATAACTTGATCAAAGCAAAATTTTCACAAATACAATTCATTTCAAACACAATATGTTGCCTCATTCATTGTCTTTTTCTTCCTAGAGTTACTAATGTAGTTAGGAAAAATTATGGTAATTAAATAATTAACAAGGTTTACATACCAAGGAACTATAACTTTCATTTGGAATGATTACTCATTAGGAAAAGTTTTAGGAATATGTAAAATATCTTCATCCTTTACCTACTTACTTAGATGGTCTGCCATTGAATTTTTATCTCTTTTCGATCTCTTATTTCTAAATCAAATTCTTAAAGTAGCAAAATAAATCATATCAACCTTAGTTTGAACTCTTTTTTTGCCAAAAGTTATTTCAATGCTACATGATTAGAATAAAAACAAAATTTAAAAGCTCTTTCTCAGTTGTAGAGTAATTGCACTATGCAACATCTAATGCTCTTGAGGCATAATAGATGATATGTCTTTGCTTTTTACAGCTCCCACTGCATAACTATTAACTTCAGAGTGTCAGAATAATAGGTGCATTTTGTCAATAATGCATTAAGCTTGTCAAAAACTTCTTGAAATTCTTTTCCAAATTCAAATGGAACATCTTTTTGTAACAACTATATAACAGTCTTTAAAAATCTTTAATAAACTTGTGATAAAATTCTATATGTTTAAGAAAAAATTGAACTTCCCTAACATTTGTAGAGTAAGGTAAGTTTATAATTTTATCAACTTCTACACACTTAGATGAAATCACATATCCCAAAATAATTTATTGATCAATCATAAAAAGACTTTTTTTATATTTCAACATTAAATTTGTTTTAGTGCATCTTTTGAGAACTTAGACAAATGATTTACGCAATCATCAAATGAAACACTATAAGCAGTGAAATTATTCATAAATATTCAATGCAATTCTCAATATACTTAGAAAAAATATTCATCATATACTTTTGAAATATACATAGAGCATTATAAAGATCGAAAGACATTCTCCTGAAGGAATAAGTTCCAAAAGAGCATGTAAGGGTAGTCTTTTCTTAATGTTCTTAAGCAATTATTATTTGGTAATACCTTAAAAAACCATTTAAATAGGAAAAAACATAATTTACTATCAATTCTTTCTAACATTTAATCTACAAAGAGTAATAAGAAATGATCCTTTCTAGTATCCAAGTTAAATTTCCTAAAATTTATGCACAATCGCCACCCATTTACACCCTTGCTAGAACCAATTCTTTGAGTTCTTATCATTTTCATCCCAATTTTCTTTGCACAACATAAACTACATTCACCCACTCAATATTCAAGATTAGATAAATTATACATGTATCCAAAAGCTAGATTATACCTATATCCAAAGCCTTTAGAATTTCTTTCATTACTATATCTTTAATTGTTAGTTTGAGTCTCCTTTATTGTTTACTTACTGATTTAGCATTTTCTTCTAAAAGAATCATATACATTCAAATTATTGGACTTATACCTTTTTATCAGTTAAAGTTGAATCAATTACAGTTTTGTACTCCTTTAGAACTACTACTAGCCTTTCTTCTTGTTCTTTAGTCAACCTTTTTAAGATGATGGTAGGTAATGACTCTCCCTCACCCAAATGGAAATATTTTACGTGATTAAGTAAGGCTTTCAATTATATCTTTAGAGCTTGGAAAGTAGATGACAACATTTTCTTATTAGTTATAATCATTTCAATATTTCAAGTTTTCGACTTTGTTAGCACCGTTAGGAATGATTCTATAACTTCATAAATTTTATTAACTTTCTCATTCACTTCCAATTTAGCATTAAACTCTGACTCATTATTAGTGTTTTCTTCTTTAAAAATATTATAAAAATTGACTTGATAATATCTATATGATAAATATAGTGAAAGTTGTTAAGGTACTTCCTTACTTTAAAAATATTAAAATTCACTATATCTCTCTGTCAAACTTAACAAAAGAAGAACCCTCATCTAAATCAATTTTTCTTTAGCTATCTTCTTGAATGATCTTTCCAAAAAAATTGAAGCTAAATGTTTTAAATTGTCTATATCCTTTTTCAAGATGTAAAAGTACACTAAAAATACCAAACCATTAATCTAAACCAAAACATCCTCTACAACACTATCAAGATGCACATAAGAATGATTATCTAGCTGAATAATCATATTAGTTTCTTAAAAATAATTCAGATTTAAAGCTTGGTAAATTAAGTATGGCATAAGGTCAATGGATACACTTAGGTCTAGTATGGATTTCTCAATTTCTCAATCATCAATAACACAAGGACGTGTAAACGTACATGGATCTTTGTACTTTTCTAGTAATTTCCTATTTATCATAACAAATACATTTTTACGTAAAATTATTGTCTTTTTATGCTTTAGCTTCCTTTTATTTATGCATAGTTCTTTTAAGAACTTTACATATTTTGGAATCTCCTTGATGACTTCTAGTAGGGATATATTGATTTTCACCTTCACCTTTCGGAAGGTATCTAAGATCTCTCTTTCATATCCTTCTTCTTTTAATTTAGTCATCCTAGAAATGAAAGGAGGTACAATTGCATTAGATGATATAGGCAAAGAAAATCAAATCTTACAGTTAGAGATTCACCTTTCTTCTCTGCTTCTTCATGCGTTTCTACCTTTATTAATAAAGAAGAGTCAAATTGAATTTCCTTCCCACTTCTCAATGTTATTACACTCACATTCTCTTTAGGATTCACTTGTGAAGGTAATTTTCTTAATGTTTATACTTCTAATTAACTGCGGTTGTTAATCACATTATAAAATTTCCTAAATTCTAGAGGCTTGCCCTTGTTTTTTATTGAAATTGTTGAGTATTATTAGCAAACATCTTAACAATTAGATCCAAAGACATATATGAATCTAAGGGTTGAGATTGAGCATATGTAGGTGCTTGAGGTTGTTTATTGAAATTTTATGGTTGGTATTTTTATTGCCCTCCTTGATTTCTATAGCTAAAATTTGAGTGATTCCTCCATCCTAGATTATAATGATTTGAATAAGGGACATATTTCTATTGAGCTTGACTAGGAAATCCCCTAATTGCAATAGTTTTTTTTAATGGCGTCTTGTTGTAGTTATGGAAAATATCTACAAGATGCCCATAAAATGAGCATATTCCATATAATTGCACTAATTATAATTGACCTACAACTATTTGACAAACTAAAGTAGTTAAATATGAAATGTATCCTTAATGTTAGTAGTACTTACCTCATTCAGTAGCTTAACAACTTCATCCATCCTTGTCCCAAATTATTGAGAATATTCAACAGCAATTTAAATCAATTGGGTCGTTTATGGTGTCACGACTTGGTACCACTTTGGGCCCATGACAACCGCCGCATACTTGGGCTAAGGATACTCGTAGTATCCTTAAACCGACTATGCAAGGCTTACTGAACATCTCTTTCTTTCTTTTTTTACCTAATTTTTTTTAAAAAAATTTGTGCAGCACAACGACTGTATTTTAAGAATCCCAAAAACCTGCAAATGATTTCAGATACAATTCTATATCCACATCCAGCCATAACTTCAGGACTCTCTAGTCCACTTAAGACAATCTCAACGCCAGGCAATCTCAACTTAAGTATCAAAAGTTCATACATAAAATCTTTTACAAACACAATGCAAATAAAAGTTAACTCGTAAAATCATAAAATATTTTTACATAAACATAGTTCACGAGCCACTAGACAACAAAAGTACAACAAGAGACTACCCACATGCGGAAATATCCCGAAAAGATCAAAAAGTCGCATGGTCCTCACGGAGCTTCGAACTCACTAAATTAACCTACATGGTTGGAAAGCGGAGGGTGGTGAGTACACTAGGTACCCCGTGAGCGAGAGAAGCATATATCACAAATAGAATTGATTCATCCCAATACAACGCAGAGAACCTACGAAGGGAATATATATATCACATAGAAAACACATAAGCCCAACCTATGACTCAATGTATACTGGATTAGGAACCATAGGTCGAGCCTGTTAACTCACTCATCTGGTGAACATAGGTCCCAGTTCCAGTACACAAAAGTATGAAAACATTATATGTATCAATCAAATCTCGATAGATAGACCAATAGTAGGATAAGCTAAAACAATCATGTGTGACACCATTAGTCGGCCAAACTAACGTGCACACCCACCGATACTCGGTGTTGGCTCGACTTTCATCCGTGGTGAGGCTGGACTATAGTCGACAAGAGCATCATGACCTTAGGTGATGACCTCGTCGGTGTCCAGACCCTAGGTGTGGAATCACCTGTGAGTCCCGTAGAAAGGTGTCGATACGACAACTCGACTTTCATGTACCAACGTCAAGGGTACAGGGGTCGCTTAATCATAAGCAGGTGTGCCTAACACACAATTGGCCAATCGTTTTCTCACAAATGACAAAATAAGTCATATACAATAATTAAGTAAAAAATCAAGTAAGGCAGTATGCTTTTATTTATCGGTCCAACCGATAAAATGAAATCTTATCTTGGCTCTAAGCAAAAAGAGAACAAATACATGCATCATACATGTCTCGATTATGCATAAGTAAATTCCAAAACATTTTCTTATAAAATAAAAGCCATCTTTTGTAATCCAAATGCATAGTTGTTCAAAACAATGTCATTTATTAAATGCATACACATGTTAGCATCCATTTGAAATTCAATTCTACCATACGTGACCTAGGTTCAAAATTCACATACAAGTCATCATATATGTATTAGAGTGATCTAATTCTATTTGAGAAATATGGTTTTCCCAACTCACCTCAAAAGACAGTACCCTCTCTTAACCTCGACAATCCTCAGTACGCACTCCTCGATTAACAGCTCTCGAGCCTTTATACATAAAAACAACATATGATGAAAATACTACTTAAACATAAATTTCATATTTAAACACCATCACATTAGCTTCCCTTTTTGCATTTCCTAAGGCATTTAATGCCTTTAATCCAAACTTA
>JANZLX010000004.1:23854558-23864867 GCA_025531955.1 Erythroxylum orinocense | reverse complement strand
TTTTATCTAGAGTTGTGATATGGTCTTTTGATACTGAAAGTTGACTATGATGATTTGAGAGTTTAAGTGATCATTCTCTATATATGCTCGAAAAATTAGACCAAGTATCAGGGACAGATCTAGAAATTTTTTTGAGTGGGGGCAAAATTTTAATGGAAGCAAAATTTTGATTTTTTTATGAGTTAAAAATTAAAATTAATAATTTTTTATGAAAAAATTTTAGAGTCACTTGCCCCTACTGTAGCTCCGTCCCTGCCAAGTATCATCGTCTAATGAAAAATGGTTAAGAAAGAGTACTTATGAATCTTCCCAACAAAATGTAACTCATTTTACGTCCCGTACATGGTTGATAACATGGAATCCTATATTAATGGATCAATAAATATGCACTAGTAATTATTTTAAGGTATTCAACATATTAACAATTACAAGATTAAACAAGTTAGCATTTAGAGTGAATAGTAATTTCATCCATAATAATAATAATAATAGTAGTGTAATGCTCACTATTTCTTTTATGATCAAGATTTACTGTTATTAGTTGCCAATTCAAATCGTTAGTGCATAAAGAAAATGAATCAATGAATGAATCTGTAATAATAAAAGCATTGAAACCTTGCAGAACCGGTACACTAGTTTTGTAATTTTATCTTTATGCCATTTTTGTTACATGCGATTCTAATCTGAGATTAGCCAATTTAGTACCTTCATTACAATGATAATCACGACCCACTTGTCCTCATAACTTGCTTCATATGTCATCTTGTCTTAGCTCCACACTCTCCCTCTCTCTCTCTGTCCGGCCTCACATACACACACAAAAGCGCCATTCATTGCTGTTCCCAAAGATCTGCAGAAAAATATAATGAAATAATAGCCAAAACTTCTTCATTGCTCCCTCTCCAACCATGACGGACTCCGTTGAGCCGCCGTCAACGTCTGCGAGCGAACCAAATACGCCGGCAAGCCCCTATTCGAGCTCTCTACTGCACCCGCGACGCGAGCCTTTCGAGCACGGGCTCCTCCCAATCCCAAAGCTCATATTTCCCGACCTCACTCAGACCCTCACCCGATTGAAACAAACTCTTGCCGCTAGAACTCGAGTCGACACGGCCACCCTCTCGGCGTCGCTCCAGATCTCCGCCGAGCACGCCAGGCTTGTCCTCGAGACACTCGCTTCGGTTCTCCATTCCGAATCGGATCCGCTAGTAAAAGCTCTTTCCGGCGAGATTGACTCGGTTGGAGCAGATTTTCGTGATCTGATACTTTTTTTGTATATACAATCTTATAAGAAGCTTATGCCGAGGTCTCATAAGGACTCTGCTGCCGTGGCCGATGTTTGGCCGTCCACGTCAGCTTTCGATGGGTACTTGTCTGCATTATCGCCACTTCAGGTTAGCTTTTTGATCTTCTTTTTTGGGTTAAATTGGAGTTCTCTTTTGTTTGATTGTGGAAATGTTGGTGTTTTTGTTGTTAATTGTGTAAATTATCATTAATTTATGCTCCTGGTATTGTTGAATGTCTGAAATTTCTTGTGTTGATGTGTAAAATGTGGTAGAATATTGTATGCGCTATTAAGTGGAAAAAAGCTAGTTCGTTGTTTCCGGGGTATTGAATGTGGTTTGTTCAGAAATGCAGTTAAGTTTAAATTAGGCTCTTTTCCAGAGCAAGGTGAGAAGTATGAATTTGAGAAATTAAGTATAATTAGTTTTGCAGCGAGTTCGGTTGTTTTTAAGTGGTTGGGAACTTAGTTTGGATATGTTAAGTTGCATATAGGCAATAAATGTTGTATTTGATATTTGTTCTTTTCTTTCCTCAGATTGAACCACTTTTTGCTGCTGGGACTATAACTTATGGGACCTGCCTTCTGAAAATTTCAAACTCCTTTTGTACATTGATTTTTTCTTTGTAAACTTTAGCTTCAATGAAAAATTTTCTTCTTTTGCATGGAACTTTTAAATGGCATTGTAATGAACTTTGTGCTGGCTATATTGACGTATGGGTTGTCTTCCCTGTTCCCTATTTAGTTTAGGTGTGCTGAAATTTATTCTACACTTGGCTGCCAATGAATTTGTTGCATCAGTTTTCTTTACCCCGTTTCCCTTGCTTAGGCTTAGCATATGTTGCATGGATGTTTAAATTGTTGCATAGGTATTTCTAAAAATTCTGTTTCCAGTTTTTCTCACTCTCATCGTGTCGCAGCTTGTACGAAGCAATAGTCGCCGGTTTATGCCATCACATGCTGATGAAGAGGCTCATCAGTTGTCCTATCTACAAAAGCACATTGCTAATATTTTGTCACTTTTGGCAGAGCCAGTGGAAGGAGAAGGAGAAGAGTCCCTGGTTTGTAGAATTACCTTGGTCTTGTCCTCTTATTCTCATTCCTGGCAGTTATTTGTTAGAAAACTAATGTATGACTGTATGAGAATCTAAGAAAAGGATAATGGTGGTGAATTCAAGGAGTGCATTTTTTGCCTAATTTCTTACTTTTCTTTATTTTATTTCTTTTGAATTATTCTGAGAGGACTAGCATGGCAAAGAACTTTCTGAGGAGTAAAAATGAGGGAATTACCTGTGTTGAATGTACTTACATCTTGTTGCCAATATTTTGTTGTATTTTCTTAATTAGCTTGTCTGAGGAGAACCTCGTAACTTTTTTCTATTGGCTAGTTTGTTTGATATTGTAAGATATGAAAAAACAATTCCATGTTTTACCAAAAGAACTGATATACAATAACTGGCTTGGGGCGCATCGTATGACTTTTGCTCAAACTTTGAGCCATATCATGAAAACAATCAGCCGTTTAGGTTTTTGGTTGTCTGTGAGTAGTATTTCCATTATCATCCTGATATGCCTAATTTTTTCGTGTACCTTGGTTTGTCTCAAGATTTATTGGTAGATGTTTTCCTTTTCGATAGGGATGTTGAAAAAGGAAAGTTTGGTTTAGTGTCTGTCAAACCCATACATTAGGGTTTTATGTAAAACTAAAAAATAAAGCCGTTTTTCCAAACAAGGTTGTACAAATTTACATGGGACCTCAGTAATCTGTAGATGGAATAGGCTCTTTTTTTTTTATACTTTTGTGAAAATATCTTTAATACTAATATTTTTACTTATTTGCTTAAGAAAGGGAAACAGAAATGTTCATTCTCATTTAAACTTTTGCGCAAATCAGTGCAAGTTGAAAAGTATAGCATCAGTTGTTGTTAACCTGCTGACACATTGTGAATTCCCAGTTGAAATCTCTGCAATTTAGGTCAATTGTGTTTTAATGAAATATTGAGGTCCTCTGCTAAGTTTAAGCATGAACTTAAACATTAAACTTTTATGTGTCCTGTTTGGTTGACTTGTATATAGTTACTAATTTTGTTTGTTTTCAATTTCTTTAGACTTGTCCAACTATCACTTGAATAAAGTCTGCATGAAAAGTATTTTTACTTTTAAAGGGAACGTTGTTTAGAGGAACTTCTGTGTGATTTTTCGTAACAAATTTTTTTTTCCTTCAACATCTCCAACTCATTTGTATTTCCCCAGCTTTGCTTAAATTGCTAGCTTAAACAATATTGTTTTAGGTCTTGACAGTTGAAGGATTTGAGCACCTTGGGTTTCTAATTCAATTTGGTGATAAGGGATCTGAAAGTGTTCCTTTAAGTCAATATGCTCCCTTTTTTGCCAATTCTGATCCTGATATGCCTGCCGTTCCTGTAACTTCTGCACAAGTCCATGACTGGATTTCACAGAATATAACCTCTGCTTTGGAACATGCTACTGAAAGAATTTCCGCAAAAGAAAATGGCCCACCAAGTACATCTGATCAGGATGTTGCCATGACTGAGGCCTGTGCAAGTTCGCTCAAGGCCTCATCAACTCCTCGAGGTTCCAGTATTATAGAGGGGATCTCGAAAGCATCGTTTGTGAAGCATGCATCGGAGCTTAGAGGTTCCTCTGTAAAGGTCTGTTGTTATGTGAAAATAATGTTTTCTTGTGGTTATATATTCAGTGAGTAGTAATTTTGCAATTTAAATTGCTTGACAATAACTTGTGTGAAAAACATATTGTTTTGTTGTGGCAGAAAAATGAACTTTATATATATTTTTTGGAATAAAAATTAAGAAAACGAACTTTATATTGTAAAGTAAAAGAATATTGTCATTAACAAAAACTTGAAGTTTATAATACCTTGAATTCTGATTCTTAATGTTTTTTCTTTTTGTTGAGCTCCAGCATTTAAACATTATGGACAAGGGAAGCCTCCTGATACATAAGACATAAGCTAAACAAAGAGTTCTTTAACTTTACCACTGATAAACAAGGCTTCTGCAGTTGAAGACTGCAAGTATTGCTGCTACAGTACTACCATAGTAAAGGAGAAGCAGTAGAACAATTACTGCTATTAACATTCCAGTGCCTAATACTGCCAAATAAATGCTTCCGACTGAGATATACAAGACTTTTTGTTCCTCTTATAAACTCTTGTGTTAATTTGAACCAGTCTGGCATTTTGTTTGGGTTGTATGATAATATGTCTTCCCCATCAAGTGAACTTTTATGCTTGCTTTGCCTTTTATGCTATGTGCACACTTTCGTACAATTCCAGGTTCTCAACTGTCATGATTCTGTAATCTACATCTTAGAACCTTTGAGATATGCAACTGTCTATGGATGCTCTGATGCTACTATAGTCCTTGGAGCTGTTGGCAAGGTAATTCTGAAATTATGTTTTGTTTTAATTTTTTAGCATTTACTAATTATCATATGTTTTAAATGAACTTCGTCGCCTGATCCCCTATTATGTATTTAGATGATTTTGAGCATGCATTAGCATGTTTATCTTGAACTCTTAAAAGTGGATCACAAGAAATTTTTTTGTGTTTGCTGTAGCTGATCAAGCTGCAATAAGATGAAAGACCCCATAATACACATCTATAAAAAATGAGCTCTGGTAATTAATTTGTTATGAAAAGTCATGGAATCAGGAAAATGTTAGTGTATTGCGTTCTTGATCCTGTACATTATCTAGTTCATATTTATGTTGTTGATCACATCCTAACATTTTGTTAACAACATAAATTTGAAAGGAATTTCCAAGATATATCTGAACCTGATTGAAGAAGATTATTTTTGCTCTTTGAATATGTGAAATGACTTCTGTTGCAAATACATGAACTGCAATTTGCATTTGATAGTGTGGATTTTCCTTCTTAAGTAGCACTAAAATTGGACTAGTCAGCTAATTCATGAAGCCAAAACAGATCTACCAGCAGCATAACAGAGATTTCAAGAATCTGTGATCTAAAAGAATAACATGAGGCATGACGAGAAAGCAACAGCAAATGAAGAGTATTATCATGACCATTAACAGTGTTGTATGAGATTATTGGGGCATGTAAACCAAGTATGAGAGAATCCAGCAATAGGAATCATTTTTAACTATACATACATATATTGATAACTACTAATACATTTTCACTACACAGAAACACAATACACAAGCATTTGCAGTGTTAGCAATTATTTTTCTTGATAACTTATGCCTTGGTTTTATAAATGTGTCATCTGATTTCTGGATAAATATGAAACATATATGCCTGCCTTAGATTTTGCTGATGTCTTTACAGGCTGTAAAAATTGAACATTGTGAACGAGTTCATGTTATTGCAGCAGCAAAACGAGTCTGTATCGCCAATTGTCGTGAATGTGTGTTCTTTCTTGGAGTAAACCAGCAATCACTAATTGTTGGTGATAACCATAAGCTGCAGGTTATTTTGTCCCCATTTCATGTGATATGTAATGTGCTGTAGTGCGTTCGTTTCCATTATGTTTGTACTGCTCCATAGCTATAAAATGAAGTTTGAGGGAAATTGTTCTGGGATGCATGTTTTTACTAATCTTATTTCAAACATAAAGATCCTTGAACTTGAACTTCTTTTTGGAGATTCTTAGCTGCCCTAACGGGAGACTTTACATCTTTTGTCTGGGGATTCAAGGTAAAAACCCTAAGTTCTGCTTTTGGGTGGCATGTGATGTTTTAGATTGTTGTCAAATTTAGTTGCAGAAGCTTTTCATTTTTAGTCAATAACAAGTTAGGTTGATTCTCTTTCGGCTATCTGATCCAATAATATGCCCATAATTTTTCAAAAGTTCATGTCTATCTGAAGATTTGCCTCCACAAGTTTAGTCAAAGCAGTTGTATCTTTACATTGTGAAGGTTTGCACTAAGCCACCATAGTGATTGACTCTATGTTTGGTAATATTTGACATTTCAAATCAGGTGGCACCATACAATACTTATTACTCAGAACTGGAGGAACACATGGCAGAAGTTGGCATTGAAGCAACTATCAACAGGTGGAATGAACCCGTGACATTGGGGGTGGTTGATCCACATGATTCATTGTCTCATCCTGCAGGCACATCTGAAGTTCAATCAGAGACCGCAACGTGCCTGGAACCTGAGCAATTCACTAATTTCTTGGTATGCTATGCAGATTAATTTTTGCTCATAGAGAAAATGCTTTCCAACATCTGTTAATGGAAGCTGAATATTTCTTTTGATTTGATTAACTTTTCTTGTTTTTTCCATTTGATTGTATCTTGCACTCTTGCAATCTGAATCTTGGTATTGGATCATTTCGATTTATTCTTACTGCCGAGCTTTTGTCTGTCCATATCAATATCAGTATTTATTCTCTTTTATCATTTTACCCTTATTTTTTGTGGGTTGAATTTTTGGGGTAGGGGGTTAATGTAGTCTTAATGTTTCTAGAACTTCCCTCGTAATGATTTAGGGATCAACTAAGATTTGGTTGTATTTGTTTTTCTCCTGTTACACAGATTCCTAGCTGGTTTGGAGGTGAAGCCTGTGGATCTACAAAGGATAACCCATTTCCATTGCCAGACATATACATGGCATCCCAGCAGAGAAATGTATGTGAACTGGTGCTGATTATAACAAGAGCTGTAGATTTGTTTCTAAGAATTGCTGTATGTAATAATAAAATGTACATTGGTCTGACATTTGAATTGGTGAATCGTTTGCAATGTTTCAGCAAAAGAGTTTGGGGGAGTTGAAGCAGTTATTGAGGGAAGCACCTCTTGAGGAAAATAGGAAGCGGGAGTTGTCATGTGCGCTTCATCTTTTATTCAAGGACTGGTTATATGGTAATTTTAATGTCAAGCCCTGACTATTCATTATTTTCGCTGTAATATGCTAGAAATGAAATGCTTTTTGTAGAGAGTACATATCCTTAACTGAGCGTTTAATACCTAAACTATATTTAATCAGCTTGACCGTTAGAAACAAAAATAATCTCTCAAATCCTGCTTCTGTACGTGCAGTAGAATATATCAAACAAAGTAAATTTCTTTTGTATTTCCGTTTCATTTGCTGATTTTGCAGCTATTCTTGAGGAGCAGCTCCATAGTAATGCTATATTTTTGCTTCAAATTTTCAACCTGCTTTAAGCATCTCCCCTCGTAAGAACTTATTTTGAATTGATGGAGCAAGTTGAAGACCTACTATTATTTCCTTTATGAATATGTCCTGAATAGGGAACGCAAAAAAATTCATTGTTTTCAAATAGTCGTGGAGTTTCTTAGGTATATGTGGTAAAAAAAGGTTCGTATTTCATTTGTCTAGGTTTTTCAGAGAACAAAAGTGGTGAAACATTTGCTCTCTAAGTCCAGTATGATGTGTTGAATTGACATTGGCCTTCATGTAGAAAGCTTACCTCTGTCAGAAACATGGTAATTATATAGCGGTATGTCAGTTTTGGGAGAAATTGACACTGTTATTGGGAAACTTTGATGGAAAAGCAACTTGTTTTTGCCAGTGGGATGTCAGGCCTTGAACTGATTAATTTGTTAGGAATCAATCGAGTACATAATACATTCCTGAGATGCTTGTAGCATTCATCTCATGCTCATTCGTGACAGCGAGATTTAATCTAAGCATTTTATGGTTCATTTTGTGGTCTCCTTTTAATCAATATGTATCAAAGTTTAAGATTTATTATGAGGCTAAATCATAAACCCTGGCCTGATGATGTTTACCTAAATAGTTGTTGAAGCAACCAAGGTTACAGAAACCATGCATTATTACAAGGTTTTTCCGAATCTACAGTCTACCCTTAGGCATCTTGAGATTCATGAATTTGTCTTAACAACTGTATATCTATGAGTGTACTAATTGGTGTCAGCACATTTTGTGTTTGGAACACAGCTTCAGGGAATATCCGTCAGCTTTACTGCCTGCAAGGTGATTAATGTTGGATGATGAACGCGTGACTCAATTAGAGTCAGCTCTGGGGTGCTCTTTCCGTACCAATGCCATTGATAGTGGCTTTTTAAAGGCAGATGAGAACCAGCTCGTTGTAGTTTGGGAGCTATTACGCACGTTTTTTTGTTGACAATGGTGCACATAATACACTGGAAACGCTAATCCCAGTTTAATATTTTTTAAAAGAAAATAACTCACCTGTAATTTTTGTTCATTTAGGTTCGCAATTTTCTTGCTTTCTTGTTTTTCCCTTCATAGTGTCTCTGCTTGTTAAAGTTCATAAAAGTTCTCTTTTACTTTCTGCCTATTGTTTAGTCAGTTGGTTTCAAGAACTTCTATGTCATTCTCGTACAAGTAATTTCTTCCTCATTTCACTGGAGTAAATATGCACGCGGGTATTTGCATAAGATCCTGAGAATACGAGGCAATGAGATTGGAAAGAAATAATCAGAAGGCTTGTTGATTTGGCTTGAAACATGAAGGAGCACGGTGTGATTTTAATTCTATTACAATGCAAAGTCGCGAAAACAACCTTATATTGAATTTTACGGGAGGGGCAAAGTCGGAAAAACTTAGGTATGAGATTTGCAATTATATTTCCCTACTTTAATTTCTCAAAAAAAAAAAACTATATTTCCCTACTTTATAAGATCCTGCCGTATGTAGGGATGTTAAAAAGAGCCTGGTTCGGGTTGATTGGGCCATGGGCCGATAGTGGCTTGACCTGTGACCAGCTTATTATTTCAAAAATGACGTTTTCGACATTTCTTTTTAAAATATATATATGATGAGCTGGGTATCAACCCATTTCAATCCAACGGGCCGTGGGGTGACCAGGAGTAACCTAGGTTTGACTCGACTTAATGATATCTCTATCGTATGATCACATATGTAAAGATTTTGAAGGTAAAGGTTATTGTTTTCTTAAGAAAACTTTGATCAAAGAAATTTTTTGATCTTTAAAAATTACAATCTAATCTAACTCTTAAGCTCAATTTAAATTAATAAAATTTGATTTAAATTGATAATTAGTTATAATTATTTTAAATTATTTATTTATTTATATTATAGTAAATTATTTAATAATAATTGATATGTTAATGATATTTGATTATTTTATTTTTAAACTAAAGGTAATAACTTTTTGGAAAATAAAAATTAAAAAATTTTAAAAATTAATTAAACCATAAGAAAGTAGCATATTTTTTACCTGAAATTTTATTTATAAGAAGGTCAAATTCTCATCTTGCGGACATTTGACATTTGGTTCTATAGAAGAAATAAATCTGTTAGAAAATACAAGTTATATCCTTGCCCTCCACTCAAATGAACTAACCCTGCGTTTGGTTAGTGTCATTAGGGGTGAGAACGGATGATAAGGACACAAAAATTTTATCCTTCGTCCTGTTTGCTTGCCGTCCTCACCCATTTTTATTCCGTCTTCAGAGGATAAGCATAGAAATTTTTGTTCCTTCTAAAACTGAAGTACGGGAATTCTTGTCATGTGGATAAAAACTAAACACATAAGGAAATGTCAGAAATACCCCTTTTCACATAAGTAATTTTTATTCTTAATTATATTATTAAACTCATCATAATCATCTTCATTATTATTATTACTATTATTGTTATTATTATTATAATAAATTTTAAACTTATTATTATTATTATTATTAATTATTATTATTATTATTATTATTATTAATTACTTTTATTATTTTTATTATAAATTTTAAACTTATTATCATCATCATCATCATTATTATATGAAATTAATTATCTTATTAATTATTTTTTATTTTTATTAATTTTATTATACGAAATTAATTATCTTATTATTATTATTATGATTATTATTATAAATTACTATAAATTTTGTAATAATAATAATAATTATTATTATAATTATTATTATTATTATTATTGTTTTTCTGCTATTATTAATTCTTATTATAAATTTTGTACTTATTATTATTATTATTATACAATATTAATTTTCTTATTATTTTTTATTATCATTAGTATTCATA
>JANZLX010000004.1:23824469-23843980 GCA_025531955.1 Erythroxylum orinocense | reverse complement strand
ATAGAGATATGGCTCAGAGGTTTGTCAGCTGACACCAGAAGTGCTCTAGCAGTATTTTTGTAGTGTTGCTAGACTTTGTACAAGGTTTTCTAAATATTTGTTTGGTGGAAACATTGTAAGCTTTACGAATGAATGGATTGAATGGTTTTTAAAATTTAGTGACTTTCGAGTATGTTAGATGATGCCACGTGTAAGTTGGATTGCCTTGTGTAAGTGGGATGTGTTTTTCTACATTGTGAGCTTCAGTGACTCCCTGAATCTTCCCAACTCCTCACAATTAATTGATGACACAGCACTGGAACCATTATTAGGCGAGATGTCTAGGAAGTTTAGATCAAAACTTCCTTAAAAATTGTTGTTGTTATCTAAAAAACTCCTACCTACAAGATATAAAAGAGCTTGTCAACAATTTTTGAATCTCCATAAATATGGAAGGAATTCTTGCTTTACGTTTGCTGAAGTGACTTATGTGTTCTTTGGTTCCAAGGAACTTCTAACTTTCCTAGAATTTGGTTCATGTGAGAGGGAAGGCGGTGGCAGATATGATATTTGATCACCTATGGAAGAAAGTTGAAGGTATTAAATTATATTAAAAATAAAATAAAAAATTAGAAATGATTAGGGTACAATCACCGATGTCTTCCACAAACTTCTTAAGAGAGGGAATTTTTATCTTTAATGGGAGTTTCCCCAGTAAGGGGCATAGTGACTTCAACTTATTTAATTAGCTTAGTGGTAAAGCAACTTGATTGTCTAGTAGATTTCTTCAAGAGTGGTGTCTTGTTTTCATAGAGCTAATGGAGACTTCTCTTTGAATTTCTTTTTAGTAGCAAAACTTGTAACTACTCTACTTCTTTTTGGGAAGTAGTCTTGTCCTCTTCTTTTCCTTCAACATCTAAAATTTTTAAAATCTGACACGGTAAAAGTCAGTTATAGAGATCAAAATTGAATGATTTATAAAAGGTTAGAGCAATAAAAGTGCTTTTGAGGATTGCAAAATCTAAGTGACAAACCAACTGCTAGAAGCTCTTTTCCAACCAGAGATTATATACTTCTATATCAGTAACACTTGCCACAAAAATCTTAAACTTCAAAGTACAATAATGCTTTAAAATTTCATATAAGAATTTATCATTAATAGCAGTAGCTTTGAAGGGGAATCCTATTGGAAAGTTTAGAAGGTAGACGATAAGGGGAATTCCTAGGAATAGACTAAATTGCTAGCTCTAGAGATAAGGGAGCTATATTTCAAATCCTAGAGTCATGATAAAAAAGGTCTTGCTTTAAAGCCTTGTCACCACCTACTATAAGGACTCTTGGATTGGTTAGGAAAGAAAGAGTTATTGATAAATAGTGGAGTAAAAGCAGACAAAAGGCTTGATAATTTTTAACCAACTAGGCCTTCCATATAGGTTCTCAAAGGTGGTCCATAATTGAATAGAACCACCATTTTTCCATAGAGGCAGGAAACTTTGATAGTGTAAACAAAGAACAGAGGAAAATTCCTCTTCCCAGCCATTTCGTAACAAAGTGTAAAATAATTAGCTCATAAGGATCGCCATTTGAGAAGGGAAATCATTTGTTCTTATTCTTAAACCAGCATTCTTAAGACCAAAGAGTAGGGTGGTAAGGCAGGGAAGAATATCAATACTATATTTGCTACATATACTTGTTGAAAGATGAAGGCTATGAAAATTTGGGAATTTGGAGTCCATAGAAGGAAGGCCTTCTTTATCCCTGAGTTTCGAAAAATAAGTGAGTATCCAAAGTTGGACAATCCAAACACTTAAATTAAGCCTTTAAAAAGGGAGATTGAATAAACACCTTCCTAAATTCTTGTAATGGAATCCTAAAAAAGCAAAACCTAGAGCAAAAAAGCTTCCTAAGGCTACTCCTCTACAGAAAGGTAGGAATTCTAGATATGGTTTATTGTTCACTAGGGAAAAGAAAAATTTATTAAAAAAACCAAATAAACTTAATATGCTCTTATTAAAAGATGTTACTCTTAGAAGAAGCATAACTATTGATTAGGCTAGAATGAGAAGAAATTTGAAGGCATTATGATATAAACCAGAAGTTTCCTTAACTAAACAAACAAAATCATCTTTAATAATAGGCAAGGTGGTTAAAAAGAAAACATATTTAGATGAGATAGAGGCATGGTTGAAAGGAAAAATAAAAGAATTGCAGGAAGGATTATATAATGTGAGGATAGCAGATATCAAATTGGGTTGGCAATTTAGTAGGTTCCTAGATAGAGCTATCAATAGGAGAAATCCTTGTTTCCTCCAAAGAGAATAGCAAGAGGGGTATAGTCTATCTATCCATTTGATCCATTAGTCTACATTCTTTGGCCATGGTTTAAAGAATTCTAGGGTTTTTGAAAAGGTTCTAGTGGGAAGTTTGATTTACTTACCTCTCCTATGTATGGGAGAGATGTTAAAGAGATATAGAAAAAAAGGGCAACTTTGATGGTCAAAGCCAACCCTTGCTCATGATCAATTTGTGGAATTATTCCTTAAATGCCATAAAAAGTAGACTTACATGAAAGAATTAAAAGAAAGTCCATAAAAGTGTTTAAGGTTTAGATACGTTTTACCTAAATTTATTAAAGTTAGGAGTGGTTCTATAGGAATCGAGACTATTTCAAATTTTATAGTTCGTATGAAGAATGAAATTTAGAAGAAAAAAAATCAATAGAATATGTTAATAAAGGAAAAAAAGAAGTTAAAAGAGTACATTAGTTAAAAAGTCAATGGAAGATGAAGAAGATGCATAATGTTTAAAAACCATAATAAAGGGAGAGTTCATTACTTATTGGAGGAATTTACGAGGAAGAGAAGAAATAAAGCATGGGGTTAGTTAAGAATATGGAGTTTGCTTGGAGTTTAAGGTAGTAAATGGTCGAAAATGAGGGGAAGGCTAAAATGTCTTCAATAACATATATTTGGTTTGTTAAATTAAACATATATGGGGGACAATTGTTGATAGCCATTTGGCCTAAAATTAAAAGGCGCAATTATTAGGATTTCAAGAAGTTAACTACATTGTTTGGAAATTCTTAGATATAAGAATTAGTGAGGAAGTTTAGGAATTGAGAGTCAAGACACTTAAAACATGAATAATGTGTGCTTTAAAAAAGCAATGATGTATTGGTAGGCAATTAGTCAAGACGTGGTCATGATTAGGAGATTGTTAGAGGTTAAGCGATCACACGGAAACTATTTAGGATGTTTAAATTTGTGAGGGTTGTATAAACACACCAACATCACAAAACAGGAGACGTATACACAATCACAGATATTACCTAGACAAAAAACCTTGTCATAGTTTCAAATTTCTAGCTATTTTGTAGTCATCCTTTATTTAAATAAAATTATCTATTAAAATTTAAATTAAAACCCCAATACACTTTATCATTAAGGAATTTTTTAACTTAGAATTCCATTCTTTCAGTTTTACAAAGACCACTTATGTTTATTTTAGGAGAATTCTTCCCTAGCACGCTTAAATTCCAGGTTGGTCGTAGAAAGTGATCAATACCAACCTAACCCAAAAATGTTCCTTAGTAGCACACCGTCTTCATAATTGATGAAAAGTTTGTTAATAACTCACATATATTTTAGATCATTGTTTATCTGCTTCTTTTACATGCAACTACTAACTCAAAATGAAGTATTTCTCAAATCTTACTTGAAATTTCTATTATAGTCTTCCTAGATAATTCCATTTTGATCCCTTAGGTCTTAGTGAGTTTTGGATAAGATTATTAACCATGCCATAAACATTTTTCAATATAGAAACTAAAGAACGTTGTAAGATGTATATTTGATGGAATCTAATCATGGAACTCTAAGATGGAATGTGAAAGTAGAGCTTGTGTACTACAAATGGGCAATGTTAAATGCTGTGGGTATTTTCATCTCATAATTTCTAACAAAGATTAATATCCTAAATACCTCATTATAATATATTGCTGGAGAATTGGAATATTTCATAATCACCACCACCTTTTTATAATTTTTTTTGGTCTTAATTGGATGGTCTAAGGGCAAAAGATGGGTAGACATCCACAAGCCAGGTTGTAT
This sequence comes from Erythroxylum orinocense, assembly GCA_025531955.1. NCBI lineage: Eukaryota > Viridiplantae > Streptophyta > Magnoliopsida > Malpighiales > Erythroxylaceae > Erythroxylum > Erythroxylum orinocense. Next base: position 23,839,892 of record JANZLX010000004.1, on the reverse strand, counting down.
TAATATTGACCCCATTTTCTCTAACAACAAACTCACAGGAACTAATGTTGGTTATTTTGGTGGCTTGGGAACTTGCACTCTTAAGACTATTAAGGAGTTGAGGATTAATTTTTAACTTTCTAAAAGTGGAGCATATGAAGCACAAACAACCACGATGTAATAAGGTCAAAGAAGCATTTTAGGGTTTAGGTTGATTTTAGGAATTTTTAAAAATTAGATATTTTTAATTTATTAAATAATTAATTTCCTATGTGGCAAAATTAAAATATGTGTCAACCATATGAAAAAGAAATTTGATGTGACTCACCATATCATCAAGGTTAACGGAGAACTCAACATTAGGCCATTTTACTATAAATTAAAAGTTTGGGCATTTTATAGTCATTTTCTAAAGTTTGGGCTAGTATTGAAAAATTAAGTAAAGTTTAATTTTTTTACAATTAACCCTAAATAAATTGATTAAACTTAGTAAACATCAAATTTAAGGTCATTTAGAATTACTTTAATTTTTTTAGGATCTAAAAGTTTGTTCACTTTGATAAGTTTAAGGATGAAAAAACACTTCAAACCTAATTTGACACAATTCGAACTGATTTGAAGTCAATAGGTTTTTTAGAATTGAGAAGAATTGAGATTAAACTCGATTTTTTATCTATAAAATTTTCTTGACTTCAATTCGGGCTCAGAATTGTGGAGTTCAACTCGCCGAAGCCTAATTATATAAAAAAAATATTGTGATTTCAATTTTAAATAAAAAATATTATTTAATAATAAACATATTTAGGAAAAATGGATTTAAGCCCAACTAGACAAAGTTAAGTCCAAAAGTCCAATCCTTAGTGAGATTTGTGATTAAGACAATAATTCAAATCTACTATTTATATAGTTACTTTCTTCCTCCTTGTATTTTCACTTTCAATATAAGAAATCCTAATTCCCTTATTGAAAGTGAAAAAATAAAGAGTGACTTTATAAATACTTAAGTCTTTGTATCATTTACAAAACTTTAAGGAGTTTGACTTTTGGACTTGAAGTACCCTAATTGGTCTAGGAATATTTAATATTTTTTAAAATATTAGGCTTTTGACCTTTGAACTATTTAACACTTCTTTAAAGTATTACGCCTCTAGGCTTAACTGGGCCTAATTAATCTTAACCTATTCCAATTGAGTCTAATTAAAGCTTAATTGGGATAAGCTTACTCCATTTTTTTTAAAAAAAGTAAAGAATTGTATTAATAATAAGATGTTCACACATGAGAACGTGAATAATAACCAAATACAAGGCAATGACAATATTTTAGCAGACATCAACATCTTCAGATAAATCAGCGACAACATTTAAACACAAACAACATGCAGGGCGTTTGATAAAAATGGGGTAAGCGTAGATCATATCTTACCCCGTTCATCCAACCCTACCAAATTAGGGATTGGGTGACTGGCAATCTCTGATTCCGAAAGAGGTGCTTCAACCAATGAATTTCCAAGAGTCCTTTTTCTTAACTTTTATAATTAATATTTAATTACATTTTACTTTTCATATAAATTGCATCTAATTTTTAATTATTTTTGCTCATATTTTAGTTTACTTAATTAATAATTATAATTAAATGATTAATTGTTGTAAAAAAATATTTGTTATCAAAATATTTTTGTTATAATTATAAAATCGTCACCAAAACCTTCTAGCTACAACTACAAATCATCATCAAAACTTGCTTGCTATTTTTTTGAATCGTTACCAATAACTTTTACCTACATTACAAAAAATATAGCTAAATATGTTTTGCTACCAAAAATTAATCACTACTAAATCATTTTAGCTACAAAAGAATAAATGGTCGCCGTATAGCTTTCACCACAAACAATAAACATCACAATATATCATTTGTGACCATTTTTATATTCGTCACCTATCACTGTTTGCAACGGAAGGCTAGAAAAACGTCGCAAATAATGTTTCGCCGCTCTAAATTCGTGACCATTTGTACGACGATTTGTTTTCGTTACTAAATGTTTTTGGCGTCAATGTTTTGTCTTTCTATGATGAAAGTTTTCGTTGCCTATAACCTGTTCTATTGTAGTGATATATATGTAAATGCTATATGTATGCTAATTTGTAAAGTCATCAACTTAATTATATAATCATCCACATCAGTACCATTAACTTTAGATTATATTCGTAACAAATTAGAAGTTGAGCATTTGATTGATATTTTTAATAGCTATAATTAATATTTAAAATTAAATAAAATTATGTATTTGAAATTTAATTTACCAAACAAAAATGAGAAATATATTTCAATTAGACTTGAATTTTTAAAAAAATGTCATAAAAATATTATATTTAAGAAAATTATAATAACTAATTTTATATATGTAATTTTAGTAAATTATTAATTTATGATATAAATGATAACATAAAATTATATAGTTACTTTTTAAAAAGAATTATTTTATTATTTTATTGAAATTATTATTAGTTTAGTATATTAGCCTAAGTTGGGATCACAAAATTAAAACTATTTATCCGAAGATCTATGCTATTTTAGAAAAAAAATACAGAGAGAATCATGTTCATGCGAAGGATGAAATTTCATCCTCATTCTTCTATTTTAGACAGGTTCTGTCTTATTTAAATCGGAACCAGAACTACAAAAAATAGCTACCCTTTTCCGATTTTTATATGTAAATTTGGCCTTTGGGTTTAGAAGCCTGGGGATAACTGCAATGAAATAGTTTTGCTTAATGTTTTCTTTATTTAAATTGGGCTCCAACTTCAGTCATGGTGATGGAGCTAAATAGGCAGACGAAAATCAATCTAAGATTTATAAAGGTTATGATTCTTATCCTTTTCGTGAATGGACACTAGGAAAAAGCTTTCCAACAAAATAAAATAAAAGCCATCACTTGACATTGAGATTTAATAAGAATGTTCATCAACTTGTGGTTTGTACGTTACCTGAAAATCACTAACTTCATCTATTCTCCTAAATGTCACCCTCTATCTCTTGTCAATGTAATTTCTGTATATATTCACTCGTTCGTTACATGTGAGTTTATAGGCATTACAAGAATCAATCACATTACTGCAATTGATCATGTTTCTTCTTCTAAGGCAAGATTATAGGGATTCCACAATTACAAAGATTTGACTAGATCACGTAATTAACGTGATTTACTTTCCTAACATTATCGAAATCTTTAGTTCAGCAATTGAATTTGTAGGTAAATAATAATTTTCATAATTTTAGTATAAAAACAAACCAAATAATTAATTATTGGTGAACTTGTTTTGGAGACTACAAAATTAATTAAACTTGTATACGAAGTATTCAGAAAATTTTAGAAGCTTGTTTATTACCCTCCAGAATCTATCTAAACTTAATCTAATTAACGACATGCATGGATCAAAGTTAGAAACTGAAAAGAGAAACAAAAGGAATATATATGTAAGATAGAGACTAAAATAGTTCGCTGTAGTAGTGGTTGAAACTGTTGTTGGGAGGTAACTCAAAGCACTTGTTTTGGAGACGAGACATCAAAGCTTGGTTCTCTTGGTGAAGAAGAAGTGCTCTCTTCCTCAACTTCTTGTTCTCTTCAAGTATGCTTTTGTTCTCCATGTACAGTTTCAAGTTCTTCATTTTCAGCTCTGTTTTCGTTGCTCTCATCTTCTTATCCTTTTCTTCTTTTAGAGCCCTTCTCCACCTGTAACTTCACATGCATACACCAATTTCCTTTTCAGATTTATATGCACACAATTGCAGTATATACATGGCAATATATAAACTAGGAAGAAACTCACCTGCTAAGGCGGCGACATCGTCGTGCCTTAAGTCTTTTTAAAGACTGTAGATTACCAACGTGTAAATAGTTGCATGAGTTCATGTTGGAAGAGTTCATGTACAATTTTTTTTCTTGAACTCTAACAAAGTTATAGTTTCTGCTGTGGATGAGGATTATAAGTACGAGATTTTGATATCTGGTAAAGAAAGAAGAGGTAGAGAAAGATGGATTTTATGAAAGATTATAGACCAAGAAATTTTTGTTGAAATGAAGAGAGAAGAATGAGGAATATAAAGATAGGGGGAGGTGTCATTAGCTTCTGAATCTGAATATGAAAGCAAAAGAGAGGCTTTTCATGGTAATGATGGCAAAAGGAGTCATGATTACAAAAGGCCAGCAATAGATGAGCAATGCTGGAAGCAAAAGACGAAGAAAAAACTCCAAGCCTCTCACTTTTGTTTTTTTGGACTATTTTTAGTGTCTAAAAGACCAAGTTGGATAGAGACCAGGACTTGGGGACGCTAGTTGGAGGCACACAGAAGATGACTATTTCACATCCTCCACAAATTATTAAAAATTTCTATATTTAAGGATTGTCACGTCGTACAATATATTATTCAGTTATGGTAATATTTGGTGTTAATATGGTGCAAGTTCCGAAATAAAAAGTCTGAGATGTGTAGGTATTCAAATATATAGTTAAAAAAGTTATGTTTCATGTTACGTAATCATGTCAATGATTAAGGTTGAAGTTAATTGCTGAAAGATTTCAAACTAGTCCGGCGCCATTTGCTCCGGGGTTCACATAACTGATGTGCTTTAATGAAATCACTCGCTACATGTTATACTTCACTTTTTGGTTATAACTTAATAAAAACTAACGAGATAAGGAAAAATTCTCTATTTCGGATGTAGCTAAAAACGAAGGCTCAAGGAAATTGTGGGAATTTGATCCTCTCATTGACGTGTGGGTGGAATAATTACTTGTGTGTAAAAATGCAGGGGGCAAAGCACACCATGTTTGACAACAACAGCCCACTAAAAGTCAGCACATTGCAAAGTTGGTATACTATTTACATTCATAACAGAAAGTAGTCGACCTGTCCTAAGTCAAAGCCCTCCCTATACTTTAATCAAGTACATTAATGTTTTAAAGCATGTTAATTCGTTATTTCTCAAAACTGGAACCTTCACCGGATCAAAGTTTGATAATTGAGACTAGATATGGTCAAAAAGTTGCACTTGCAAAGAAAAGAAATGCAAGATAATAAGAAGAGATGCAAGAAAGGTTGCCCTTGAAAAGTAGACATAAGAGCTTTCCAATGCTTTTACTTTGCGTCTTGAACTCTCCTATTCATTATCTTTGTAATCATGACAACTCGAAATCGTGAAAGAATACCAAGTTATGCTCAGTAATCATTTTGAATTAACATAGAAAGACACGTATCAAGCCAAGCTATCTCTAAATTAGCACTTAAAAGAGACGAGTTCCAAGATCACCTGGCACTTTGCTTTAACAAGCCAACCGTATAAAGCTGTATTCGTTGACAACAAAATTGGAAATGCAAGATAGATAAAAGCTCTCATTAAGCAATGAGGAAAAAGATCATTCGTTTGTGAAACTGCTCTCATGAATTCACGGGCTGTTTCGTTTAAGATTTACCATTCCAAGAACAAGCAAAAGTACAGAAGAAGATAGTTGCATCGAATTGGGGTCTCATTTTGCAATTTGGGGGATGCAATTAGGATTAGGAGCTAAAGAGAAAAACAGGTGGGACAGTGGAAGATGGGGAAGAGGCCTAGGAATGATGTAGTCAATGTGGTTAGGTTCTTCTTTTTGGTCATTTTATACATGTAATTGAGTACCTTCCATGTAATGCCATACGCGTCGTTTATGTGGAAAGTGAAACCCATTTTGGCCTCGTTCCTCCTCTTCTCCAACGCCATCATCACCTCTCCTTCTCCTATCTCTATCTCATCCACCTAACTAGTCTAGGCAAATAATAGTACAATGGTCATTCTGGTCGGTTCGCGGTTACCCCATTCATTCTGACACCACTGCACATGATTCCCTGATTGTCAGTGAGATGGTTAGCTATTTGGCCCGCCAAATCTCAGTCGAGAACCGAGTATTTATAGTTTATGATACTGCTAATTTTATGCAGAGTGAAAATAGTGTTTTTACGTGAGGGTTAAATTACATTTTAATGTTTCTACAAAATTTAACTTTAATTTAAATGTTTTGACATATTTACAAAGAATTTTAACATTTTTCAAACATTCAATTTAAATTCAGACTTAATTTTTTATCAATTTTTATTACAAAAAAATATTTTTTTAATAAATTATTTATTTAATATGTATCCTATGTGATCAATAGGACTCAAAAAATAAAAGAAAATTCTCTTTCTCATCTCTTTTTCCTCTTCCTCTCTCTCTCTTTATTTAATTTTAATTTACTACTTTTCTTAAAAAAAGAAATGAAATTAATTAATAAAAAAGAGAGTCATACAAGCTAAAAAAGCAAGGAGTACCCTTACCTATCTTGCCTTGGAAGGCAAAGCATTAAGCGAAAAAAACAAGGTGAAATACATGCAAAAACGTTATGCTAGATATGCACTGACAAACAGATGTGTAAGCTGCAATTCTGGTGTAGATTCTTCATCAAAATGACCTCTTGAATTTCAGCGATGATCACAGATATCAAAGCTTCCTTGGAAGAAAATTGATTGGCAAAATGTCTCACATTGCATTCTCTCCAAAGCGTGTAGATCCAAACTTCCAATGCGATAGTGTGAATCTAGTGATCTAGTTTCCAATAAATGTATTGATTTAAGAATTGATGTGTAATGTCTGTGAAAGAGACCTCTGGATTAGACCATGAACATATAGTAGTGACATAATCCCAAATGGTTTTGTTGAAGGGACATTCGAAGAGAAGATGGTTTTGTGATTCATCTGCAACGAGCACATTGGAAAAGATTTATCAACTTACAAGTAAGAAATTATGTTAATGGTAATTACCTTGTTTTGTATGGCCAACCAAAAAATAAAAGAAATTCTTGGAGTTAAAACCTTACTCCAAATTGTCGTAAACTATGAGACTTTGAAGCGCCATCTAAGTAACAAATTAGGAATGGTTTTATTTGTAAGGTTGTTGATTGGTATATCCTTCCAGAAAAAGGTGTCGGATGTGTGTATATCCAAGGGGTGGCCTAGTTGGAGATGCTGCAGATAACGGGGAAAGTTATAAGAGTTCCCATTAATGAATGAGAAAAGTCTGGTATGCAGAGAGTGTAGTGATGAAATCCTCGAATGTTGAGTAGAGTATATCAATGGTCCCAAACATGACCAATTGTCATACCAGAGTGAGACTAATCTTCCATTACCTATTTTGTAAGAGACCTACTATTAGACTACATCTGTTAATTTTAGAATCTGTGTGAGGAAGTGAGAGTGTGAGGTTTTTGGTTTGATGTCCCATATGCAGTTCCCTTTAAGGAAGTAAAAGTGTAATCATCAAAGCCAAAGAGTTTTTTTGTCCTCCAATATCTACCAAAACCTCTTGAGAATCAGAGCATGATTTATGGTTTAAATGGAGAAAATATTGAGACCACCTTCTTATTTTAGATAACAAAGGTCAAACCCTTTAACCTTAGCGGCACTTGGGTTGCCATTCGGGTGGCTTCATAAAAAGGATTTTAGAATCCTTTTGATCATTTTGATGATGCTTTGAGATAAGAAAATATGGGATCTCCAATAAACATTCAAAAAGTTAAGGACATACTTTATAAGCTGCAAATTACCAGTATAGAAGAGGGATTTATTCACCCAAGATTTGACTCTCTTCTAGATCTTTTCTTAAAAAAAAGCGACTTTCAAAGTGATTGAGTCTCATTGTAGACATTGGGAGACCAAGATATAGGAGTGGGGGACACTTAAGTTGCATTCTCGTAGCTTCAGCTATAAATGTAACACCCCACTTTCAAAGGACATGTACCCGACATCCTAAGTGATATCCGAATACTTACCCTGCAAGGGTGGCATGCTAAAACAGTTAAACGATTAAACTCATTGCAATTTTTTCAAACATCACACTCATATTTAGGAATTCAATAAACAAATTGGGTCCACTTTATTCGAAAACATTTTCATTCATAAGGGGTTACTACACTCATTAATCAATCTCATTTATAAACGTTTCCAATTTGGAAAATCGATGAAATATAGAATTATTCAGGAACAATAATTGTGGAATACATTCCTTAATACAAAAATAAAGAAATACATAGGTAGGTAAGAACTGATCTCGACTTCTATCTCTTACACGAATTTAGTGGCTAGACTCCTGTTTATCTAACAGGGTAACTCCTCTGATCTTAAAAAATAAGGTTGCAATTTTGGTGAGTTTTGCGAACTCAGTGAGGTAATCATCCCCAATGGTTCACTCAATTCAAATATCACATCAATACATACTATCACATAATTCACGTCATTTTATTATCATCATGTAGCATCACATAACATTTTATTCATAATTATCACGTTCTCATTCAAATACAAGTCAACAATACATTACAATCATTCAAACATACATATTAAATGTATATGCAATGTTCATGAGACTCATTTCCGATTATTATGTTGTTGTTATTGAGTGCCTATAACTGTCCCATATCCATTATAGATACCAGACTCATTGATAACTATCCCTTATCCATTAGGGATATAGAGTTCATTATACATAGTGAGCCTTTGGCTCTTAATCACATTATGAGCTTTAAGCTTATTTTCGGTGGCTACTCAGGTCACAACTGCCATTATCTGTTCATGCATTTATGTAATAGAATGCATCACATTCACATTCATGTTCTCAATCAATCACATGATTTCATATTCATATTCAAAATACATTTATCATCAGACCTTGGTCCAGCATTCAATAAAATTGTCGAGCACACTTATTTCAGTCATATTCACATACAAAGAGAACTTCTAATATCTCATTCATGCATCAAACACCTTGTACTTTCAAAGTCCGGAATCAACATAATCAAATTCACATTCATAGGATAATTCAGAACATAATTTAAAACAAATAATCAATTAAGTGAGACTGCCTAGGTTACTCAAAAATTGCTCCAGAAAACTATTGCCTTGATGTCCCGACAATGTTTGGATGTTGACGCTCTAAATGCTCCTCTATATCATGCAATATACATTTAAACATATCATAATTATTTAAATACTCATTTATGCACATAAGTATATACGGATTATGTAATATGCATGTTCAATGACAATCCCAGGTATATTTACAATATTATCTTTGCAGAATCATCCTTTTACCAACACTTACATAAGTACAATTTGAATTTAGGTTTACCTCAATAAAACAAATTGAATCTAAGTTCATAACTTAATTTATCATTCCAGATTTTTCTAAAAACAGACTTTTGGGCCAACTTTACATGATCATTTTGACAAGGAAAATGGGACAATTAGGCAACAATTTCTTCTATACAATTGTTTCCCTATGTCTTAAGTCTCTAATTACACCAAGATCATACAATTTGATTTAGTATACTAAAAGTTATACTTAAAACACTTTGGACTATTCTTAAACTGTAACAATACTCTGTACTCAAATTCAAGCCAGATTTTGGAATTCTTAGAGACAGAAAAAAAATTCTATTTCTTCAAGAAATTTGTATCCATATGTCTCTATTTTAATCTAAATCAAAAATCAACTTATTTGGATATCTACAGATCAAAATATAGCCAAAATACCAAAGCATGTTTAGTGAAAACATTCCATTTATTACATTCTAATACACTTCATCATTTTCATCCTAAATTCATCAATCAATCTTTTCCGAATGAATTAAGATGGCCATAATTTTTTTTGGAGAGGAAGAAAAATGTGTGAAGAGTTTTTTGGTTCAAATTTCAAGTCATTTAGAGGTCAGGAGAAGAAGTTATAGCCAAAAGAATGAAGGATATTTGAAATTGCCACTTTTCGGTAAGCCTTCATTGTCACAATCGTGCAATCCCAGTCTATAGCACAATGTCACGATCATGCTTGTATATGATCGTGCACTCCCTCATTTTTTTCCCTTGTGCACAATCGTGCATTGCCTAATTTCTTCTCCAAATTCACGAACTGCAGATTTTTTGCTTTTTTTTGTTTTTTTCATCTCTTCTTCAATTCTTTTACTAAATCCATCACTTCTAACTTATTACCCCTTCTATTTCAGCTCAAATCACCCACAAACAAATCAAAATCTATCACAACACCAAAAACAGAGTATTCATATACGTATATTCATCCTAGCTTCTGTACTTCTTCATTTTCTGCAATTCTTCATTTTCTTTACCACCTTCATCTCATCTCTAACTTGTCATTTGAATTAAAAACAGAATACATTCATTTATTCATCCACAATTTAGCATAAAAATCAACTCATTTACACTTTCAATCTATCTTGTATTGATCATTTTAAATGCCTTCATTTAGTCAACCCAAGAATGCCATTAATACACTGAAAAGAAAGACCATAAACCTCTTTATTTTTACACTTACATTACAACATATATGTAACTTCATGATCATGATCATTCAATCTCAAATTACTCTTCATAAATGTTTTATTTAACACTGCCCATGAAGATTAACAAGCTACTTACTTGATTTAGCTTCAATGTCTTCGAAAACAACAAAAAGCCCTAACTTCCCATATCACACGATCATCATCTTGAAGGTGGATTAGGTTAGGTTTTCTTGTGGCAAATGGAAAAGACAATAGGCTGGAAGTAGTAATTGATAGATGAAAGCAAGGTCTAACATTGATGAAGGTTTGGCGAATCAAAATAGTGATGAAGAAGAGAAAGCCACGAAGAAGATGAAGAAGGCAAGAACAAAATAATAACTTGGTCTTTCAAATTAAGAGAATCGTGAGTTTAAAGGCTTGCCTTGGCAAGTGACACTTGTCACTTGCCACATGTCCAATTTCTATGGATTTAACTATGTTCTCTTATTTAACTTGTCCAATCAATTTCAATTCCTACTCCAATTGTCTCTCAATTTTTAATGACATATGTCATTAAATCCCAATGTCATTTATAAAAATTTCCATTGGCATTTGACAGTTAATTCTACTACCATTTATCAATTGTCTTGTTACTTAGCATTTTTCCTAGTCCAAAAATACCCAAAATTTCAGCAAATTTCACCAAAAATTATAAATCAATAAATATGCTTTCCAAATCAATTTTTCAACACATAAAAACCACAATTATCAATATATTCACATTTATAAATCAATTATACCCAAAAAATGTCAATGAATGCATGTACAATCATTTTAATGTGCAAAAATCAATTTTCAAGTGTGTGTATGCTAACATTATGCATGAGCATGAATTGCATTTTTCTAATCTCTCATTGTTATTTCTCAATTACACAAATCTAGGGTTCTAACCTTTAGCATGGAAACGAGATGTTACAATTCTCCCCTCCCCCAATAAATTTCATCCTCAAAATTCTTATATGATTGATCAAAAAGGTAAGGGGTATTGTTTCCTCATATGCTCCTCCGTTTTCCATTTGAATTTATCACTCAAAATAATTTCTTCCAATTGACTATAGTCAATGAAATCACTCGGTCTTTCAAGTACTTATTCAGATACTACACTATCTTAACTGGTTCCTTAATACATGTATATAAATTAGATTACTCCCAAATTTTACTTCCTGTATCGACAATACGTCTATGCTAGTTCATATCGATATTTCCTAATATTCTCCCGCGTAACACTATGTAAATATGATATGTCTTTGTTGGTAAGATTAACTTAAGTTAATGTTCATATGCTCTCAATAACCTCATATGAGTTAGTGCATTTCGAGCTGAGTTTATCCTTTTTCCTTACCTGAGCAAATCTTACCAAGATGATCCTCTCAGAAACATTTCATCTTTCGTTTGATAATTCACATCTTTTCAGTGTTAATACATTTAACTCTTAGGTCTATCTCACTATATTCCATATCTTCGGTGTTAATCCACCTAACTCATTTATCTTTCTTGAATCACTTAATTTCTAACACAAATCAATTTCACTTATTGATAACATCTCCAATCAATTTTAGCCTTTAACTATTTTAGGCCTCATTCATCCCAACATAAAGGCAGACGACTCTTTCTATCATATAACGTCTTATACAATATTCTAATGTTATCACTGTGATAATGATTGTTATGCTTAAATTCAATTAAAACTATACATTGACCTTATGTTCCTATGAACTCCAAAGTAAAAGCTTTTAACATATCTCCAACAGTTAAGAATGTTGGTAACTCATACCTACAGTCACTTAGTTCTACATTCTTAGTCGCTAAATGTTGTTTCGGCATGTGCCTACTAGGATGTATAGTATAACCTGTTATTTATGCTTTCTCTTTGATCAATAATCTTTATCGGGTATACATCAAGTATCATTTTCCAATTCAAACTCAAAAATCAGATTCATTTTCGATTTCTCACTAAGATTCATAAATTTTGAATCCTCGATTTAGGCTTTGCTAATCCTTTCATATGAAACTGATCTTAAATTTAATAGCTAATAATCCTTTGATTTGCCTTCAACTCAATATTATGTGCTCTTTACTGCATTAGATTTGGTAACCTCAATATCTAAATTTTTCCTATTCTGTTATTGAATTTTCTATTCAATGTATCATATTACGACATTAGATTTACTGGGAAATACTCATTTATATATTATAATCTTCAAGTAACTATATCCATCATCTTAGTCTTACATTCAATTCTTTCAAAATCAATAATTATCTCATACTTTAATGATTTGTATATTTATATATAGATTTGAAATGTTTCATTGTACATATAACGTCTCGAAGCTTTCAAAGTAGTTACTATTGCAATAAGTTCTAAATCATATTCCAAATAATTCAACTCATAAGACTTTAACTATCTCCATATATATGACATCACTTTATTATGCTGCAACATATTGCATCTTAATCTCAGGTGTGATACCTCATTATATACTATATAATCTCCAAATTTAAAAGATATAATTAACATTGGTGTTACAATCCCTAAACTCCTTTTACATTCATCAGTCGATACGATTTATACATTTTTTCCTCGGACATTTTTGTCAAAGGGCTAAAATCAGTAAAAACTCCTTAACAGTCTCTAGTAGTATCCATTATACAACTATTTCTAAAGAACTTGAATCTCTTATAGATGCCTTGGAGTGTCTAACTTCATCATTATCTCTATTTTCTTTGGGTGTCCTACTATGCCATGTTCGGATACTATACAATCCAACATTTTATTCGATCAAGCTAAGATTCACTCTTATTGAACTTGGCATATAATTGTTTCTGTCTTCATGATATGAAAGATTTACGTCAAGTATTCAAAAATATTCTCTTTACTTTTCGAGTACACTTAAAATATCAACTACGATCACAGTCACTAATTGATCCAAGTAAGGTTGGAACATTTTATTCTTCAATGTCATAAATGTTGTCGAGGCATTTTTCAACCTTTACAGGTATCACAGATAAGTTGAGATGCCCATGATTAGTTCTCGTAATTCCTTAAGTAACTAATTCCTCAATTGGGGTAATATTATCTCATGTTATTTTCGATTTCCCAATTGATTTCTTTTCTCGAATTATTTTCTCCATTCACTCGATTTCTTTTTATTTTACATTGACTTATTCTAATGTCTATTCATTCATAATAGTCTCTCCACACATTTTAATTTATTTGCAATCTTAACTTCCTATGTTGGTAACACATTCATCAAATCTAATTTATATCCCCTGAACATAGTCACATAGAATATAGTGTGGACCTAAGTTATGTTAGCAATAGTGTCTCCTCAAATTCAATAATTCAATCACATAATTGGATACTTTACATCAAACAAAATACATACACTCTCAGTAGCATATTAAACTTCTTATGCTTGAGTCTCCGATATAAATGGGACTCCTATATTCACTTCTCATTTGTTCAATAATCATTCATTTCTGATTTGTTCCTTCATTGATCATTCTTAAAAATAAACTATCTGGTTTACTTAACCTAATTCGGTGAAATTCTTCTTCGAAAGAAGATTTCTTACTACTATCATCTGTACTATTCATATGATCATTATCAATCAACTATTTTTAGTACCTCAAGAAGATCAATTTCAACTATTCCTAATTTCTCAATAAGATCAATTTCTTTCATAACTTATATGATTAGAATATCCTTCCTGATAAGGCTTAGTGAAGCAGTAAACAGATTCATTTACTTTTATACCTTGGTATATACCATCAAGATCATTTCCTCTTATCTAGAGATGTATTTTTGACAAGTCACCAATTAATATCATTCACTAATGATACCTGGATTCCAATTTATTCTAAACAAAATTTCTATTTTTATGCCTGCCATGATCATGGTGGACCTTTTTACGATCGTGACAGAACCAAATAATCTCAGCCACGATCGTGGGGACTATTTCATATTCGTGTCCTGTTTCTTTTTCCTTCCTTTTACTTGAATTTATCTCACAAAGTAACATCATTTACTCTCTCTCAATCTATCCCTAATTGATCATTATAAACACTTTCATATGTTACTCTGAGTCATCTTATAAGTTTAACTATAGGAGCTAAGACTGATAAGCATTTAATAAGTCACAAATCACTTCCTAAATCATCTCCGAACATATAACATATATGCTCAATATTCTCACTTGTCATGGTGATTCCATTATCAAATTTGCACTCACAATAAAAAAAACTTTACCTTGGGGCTTTTACTTATCTCATTCTCATTTATCTCCTCTTCTAATCATCATTTATTTCATCTTACATATGTATATTCGCAATCAATTGAAAATTATAAAGGCCCGACTATCATGAAATTCTAATCTCAATTTCACAGACATATTCTTAAGATAAATGATAACTCTTATCATATTTATCAAACAATCATTTCAAGTCCAAGCTCAACCCCTCAAGGTCATAGAAAATTTTATTTTCTTTCAACTTGGCTTGTATACTTTAAATCTTGTCATTCATATTTATATCACTAATTTCCTTAATTAGTCCACGAAAATGTATTCACATATATTTCACATTTGAGGATATACCACCACAGTATAATATTGATGTCATATTCAATAATACATCTACCAATATAAATGTATTGAATGTTTATCCATCATATATAATCATATACTATTTCTCATTTCTAATTATCCACAAACTTTTGTTTTCTCACATTCTGACAGATCATCATGCTTCTCACTATTTCTATCAGCTCAAAATCTTAACAAATGTTCATGCGTGTGACTCATATAAATGCAACTCGGGCTGGGGATCAGTTGCTACTGCCCGCTATGACATTTCTAAAATGCATGTAACTTGACACATATTTCAAAAAAAATGCTAATATTGTTAAGTCGAAAATGACTTTACGTTTGAATAATAATTTTGATGATAAACAAAGATATAAGAAATAAAAAGCAACTATAATAAGTCGTTACAAAAAGTCAGATGGAAGAAATCAGACAGAAGATTTCAGACGGAAGCAAACGAAG
>JANZLX010000004.1:23794321-23813092 GCA_025531955.1 Erythroxylum orinocense | reverse complement strand
TTGACAATGACTTATGATATGGAGTGATTTATGTTGAACATTGTGCTTTAATATATGAAGTTTCATATATGTCTTTGATGAATGCATCAATTGTCATTATCTGCCTAGTTGTGTTTGGTATATATGATTGTGTTGATCCAATAGACCTCTTGCATAAACTTCTCCACTTCGTACACTAAGGTTGTTAACAAAGATTTAAATAATCGAGTTGATTAATTAAATCTTTGGACTTAAAGAGTTTTTAAGATTGATCTTTCGAAACTTAGTGGATTTTGCCCCCGAAAATCATTTCAAACCATGATAGCCTGCACCCATTTTCAAGAGGATTTTCTCAATTTGATTACAACTTAGCTTTTGTTATTTTCATAATTCCCAAAAATCCAAAAAATATTCTTTTATACCTTTCTTTTCTTTAATTTTGATCAACAAACCCAAACCCTCTTTTATTAGATTTAATTGCATATTTATGACTTTAGGCTAGTTTTTAAACCAATTTCCATTGGCTCCAACAAGAGAGACGACCCGAGGTTTCAGTTTACTGCAATCTTGGAATTTTATTTCTTTGACCGGTTTTCAAGGTCGATTCTAGGATCGAACGACAGAGCCGCGACCACACACTCTCTCTACTTTAATACTTCAATGCCCTTAGCCCATGTCATATAATCTTACCCATATTAACATGCTAATTAATTCTAACATAAATAAATCTAGCAAGACACCAAAATTAATCTAATCATACTTATATGTAAAAAAATTTAGGGATCAACACAGGCACCTGTAAGCGGTGCAGGACCAGCCCTGTGGCCTTTACCTTATAGTACCAAATGGCAAAGAAAATTTTAAAAGAGAAAGTTCATGAAACTATCGATTGCCATCTCTATTTACCTTATAAGAAAAGAGGAACTTGATTGTGTTTTACATGTGCATTGATTATATGAATTTGTTATATCAGAACATTGGTTATTGCTTGAAAAGAAAAGGAAGTTATCTTTGTTCTTTATGGAGGTTAATATTTGTAGAAACATTTTGAATGGAAACTATAACACTCACTGAGCTCGCTTATCTCACCCTTTATTTTCTGTTCCTTTTTAAAATTTTAACCTCCCAGGTGCACGCTTAGGGATATTAGTAGCTGAACTCCACCATTTGATTAGCTACCTTCATCACGTGCAACAATGCAGGAAGTTTTGTTTGTGCATTTGTTTTCCATGTATTGTATAATTATGAATATGTTTTGAACATCTTTTGTGTATGTTTTACTACGTATAGTTCATCATCTTCGTAAATATGTCTTGATCTTGGTTTCTATGAAAATATGGTTATTTTAAATGTTCTTTTTCTTTATCTAAATGCATGAAAGTGTTTGAACCTTTGAGATTGTTTCTTAATGGACTTGAAGTCCAAAAGTAGCAGTGGTGCTTTGGTTAAATGGATAGAAGTGTTTTTGCTTTTCAAGAACCTAAAATTTTTGGTTTTATTAAATAACAATTGTTATGCTGTTGAAATTTTTAATGAAGGTTACTTTTAAAAACTTCCATGGCTACCCTTTTTTTTTCTTCATATTGAGTTAAAATATTTTGAAGGAAAGGGAAAAGACTTAGCTCCAGTGCAACTTTCCAGTTGGATTGGATATCAACTAAAGGGTTTTTATGTGGCACTGGAAAGGTTGCCTAGTCATTAGGAAAAGGGCCTATTAGTGTTGGTATCAGAGCTAAGTTAACCCTTTTTGTTTAATGCATTTGCAAAATATTATTTTAAGTTATTTTTAGAGTGAGGTGACCTGTAAAATGTTGGGATTTATATGCATATAGTTCAAGATATGAAAGTCTTATACATTGGCAATTTGCCAAATGCATAACACCATGCACATACGAGGCCGTGGACGTCCCTGTAGGGCCACACCAATGGCTCCTACACTTGAGGCACCACCAGGAAGGGAAAAGCAACACTTTCCAGACTCAGCACATGCTTTCATGAATCAACCCCATTCTCAACCATCAAGGCTAGCGGAACCAACTGGAGGAAATTTTATTGTAAAGCAAATGGCTCAGATACTCGCCGCGGCGATGCCACAGTCTCACAAAAGTGAAGAAACTTTTTGATGTTCCATTAAACGAGTGTGTAAACTAAGTGCGAAGCCTTTTGATGGGAGTGGAGATCTAGAGAGTGCACTCACATGGTTAGACTTGATTACAAATAGATACCGAGTTGTGGGATGTACAAATGAGCAGAGAGTGGCATTTTCCACCTTCCTCCTTGAGGGCAAGGCAAAGGATTGGTGGAAAGCTATTGAGAGACGTCATCTAGATGGGGTGTCTCAATCTAATTTTCAGAGAGAGTTTACTAATAGGTTTTACCCCCCCAAAGTTACAAAGATGCCCGAGTAAAGGAATTTTTCCGTCTAGAGCAGGGTTTGATGTTAGTGACAGAATATGAGAAGAAATTTTTAGAGCTTATCAGGCATGTTCTATTTATTGATAATAGTGAAGAGCAGAAGTGTAAGAGGTTTATTATAGGTTTGAACCCCAGGTTAAGGATCCATTTGTCTTTGACCTTACAAACAAGCTATGGGGAGTTAATGGAACCTGTAATAAAGGTGTAAAGAAATATAATGGCAATCACCTAGACTGTGACATCAGAACAGAAATGTAGTGCATTAGCTAGCTCTTCTCAGGGTCCAGTAAGGAAAAGGAAATCAAGATGGACTGATGGCTAGAGGTTCAGTAGGGGCAGATCAACCAGTCAGGGATCCTTTGGGTCACCTCAAAAACCCAGGGATTTCAGTGACACCAGAACACCAGTGCCAGAGTGTAGTATTTGTGGAAAAAGACATTTGGCCGAGTGTTGAATGAATACAACGGTTTGTTTCCATTGTGGACAGGAGGGCCACTTTAGGAGAGATTGTCCCTAATTGATTACTGTAGAGAGGTCAGTGGTGAGATATTCAGCACCTCTTCAAGTTAGAGGGGTTTTAAAATAGGGTGATCGACGTTCTCAAGCTAAAGGGTCAAGTTTTCCTATATCCAGCAGAGGTTCATGAGGTAGGGAAGCAGCCCCCACACGGTAGGTAGGTAAACCCCACATGCAAGCTTGAGTCTTTGCAGTTGCTTAGTAAGAGGCAGACGCCACACCAGATGTAGTCACTAGTATGATTTCTATTTTCGAGCATGATGTATATGATTTAATAGATCCTGACGTTACACACTCCTTTATGATATTAAATTTTTCTACAAAATTGGATGTGGAACCTCAATGGTTAGATAGTATGATAATAGTTTCCATTCCAACCGGAAACTCACGTTTCCCTAAAGAAGTGTTTGTTGGCAATAATATAACAATTGAAGATCAGGAGTTTCTGGCAGATTTAATTATATTAGACATCCAAGATTTTGATATTATTCTCAGAATGGATTGGGTACCCACACATCATACAATAGTGGATTGTTCTAAAAAGGAGATTAGATTGAGTCAATTAAGGAATCCAAAGGTAACATTTCGTGGAATACGAAAAGTTCTCCCAACAGGTATAATTACCACTATGGTGACTAGGAAAATGCTCAGTAAAGGATGTCAGGGATATCTAGTTCATATGATTGAACAAGGCAAAGATGAGGTGAAATTAGAAGATATTCTAGTGGTTAGAGAGTTCCTCGATGTATTTCCAGAGGATCTTCCAGGATTACTTTTGGATAGGATGATCGAGTTTGGGATAGAGTTAACTTTAGGAACCCAACTAATCTTGATTACTCCGTACAGAATGGCTCCAGCAAAGTTAAAGGAATTGAAAATAGAGATGGAGGAGTTGTTAGATAAGAGTTTTATAAGACCCAGTACTTCCCTTCGGGGAGCTCCAGTCCTCTTTGTTGAAAAGGAGGATGGGAGTTTAAGGTTATATATCTATTATAGAAAACTGAATAAGGTGATAGTCCACAACCAATAACCCCTTCCGAGGATTGATGATTTATTTGATCAACTACAAGGATACAGGGTGTATTCGAAGATTGATATGAGATTAGGCTATCACTAGTTGAAACTTTGCAGTGAAGATGTCCCGAAGACTGCCTTTTAGACTAGGTATGAGCATTATGAATTCTTAGTTATAACCTTCATATTAACACATGCCCCAGTTGCTTTTATAAATTTGATGAATAGGGTGTTTCGAGAGTACCTAGATAAGTTCATGATTGTTTTTATTGATAACATATTAATGTATTCTAGCAGTCGAGATGAACATACAGAACATCTTCGAACAGTTTTACAGACCCTACAAAAGCGCCAATTATATGCTAAGTTCATTAAGTGCCAACTTTGGCTTAATAAGGTCATTTTCATAGGTCATGTAATATCACCTGAAGGACTTTGTGTGGTCCCCCAAAAGATTGAAGTAATTATTAATTGGAGACCTCCCACTAATGTGAAAAAAGTCAGGAGTTTCCTTGGATTGGCAGGCTACTACAAGAAATTTGTTAAAGGATTTTCCAAAATAACAGCCCCACTGACCAAGTTAATAAGGAAATAGGAGAAGTTTGAGTGGTCAGATGCCTATCAGAAAAGTTTTGATGAATTAAAAGAAAGATTAACAACAACTCCTGTACTTACATTACTGACAGTAAGTGATAGGTTTATAATCTATAGTGATGCTTCAAGATATGGATTAGAGTGTGTTATTATGCATAATGATAAGGTTGTAGCCTATGCTTCTAGGTAATTGAAGAAACATGAGCAGAACTGCTGGACCCCGTTTTCGAAGTCCAACATTCGAAATCATAAAAGCATGGAGGACTCATTTCTTATAACTTACTGAGCATAAATGGGGAACTTACAATTGGAATTTCAAACCGGCCTCTTCAGAACATTTTTTCACCATTGAAATATGATTCTAATGACACCAAAAACGCTCAATTTGGTTCAAAAATCAAGAAGTATTGGCCAAAACACATTCGGGCTAAAATTCAACCAAGACTGAATACTACACCCGAATTCGCTGCCGAAATTGAAAGTATTAGGACCTAAATTGAAAATCCATTCCTTTAAATAATTTGTAGCTCCATGACTCTAGTTTAATTTTCAACAAAAATCAACTCAATCAGAGCTCTACAGACTAAGATATCACCAAAATACTAAAGCATGTTCAGAAAAATATCCACTCATACTCTTTTAATTGATCCTCTCACTTTGATTCAACAAAATAATATCAACAGCTATAAATTTTTACGTAGAGGTAGAGAATTGTTAGGAATCCAACGCTTCAAAAATTGGGTCAATCGGAGGTCGGATGAAAAAATTATGACTAAACAATTGGAGAGAAGTCGGAATCAGCTAAAAGTTGAAAATCGGCCACGTACGCGCTCGAGGTCGGTGCGCGCATGCGTGCAACAAACGCTCCCGCTCGTGAGGGCGAGCACTAACCCTCGCGAGCATGCGCAGGCTCTCACGCTTCACCTATTTCGATTTCCTAACGCTCCCCCTCGCGAGCGCGCGCGGGCGCTTGCCCTTTACCTATTTCGACTTCCTAACTTCTAAAAGTCATAATTTTTGACCTAGAACTTCAAAATTTGCAAATTTGGTATCAATGGAAAGATAAAATTACACTCTACAGCTTACATGAAGAACTTAAAAAAAAATTATCTCTAAAGGGGTCAAAAATCCACGTAAAAGTGACTGGTCGACAAGCTCCTCCTTAACAGAAACAAAACGTCTAAACCTCATAACTTTCTACTCCATTGTCCAAAAATTTCATACTTTATATCAATGGAAAGATAAAAAGACAATCTACAACTCTTATGAAGACCCTAAGAACAAATTCTAACTTTATGAGAGTCAGAAGTTCACTCAAAGTTTCTGTCCTAAAAGTCAATTCTCTAAAGAACATCAAAACTTCAATCGATCATAACTTCCAATCCTGATATCGAAAAATTGCATACTTTATGGTGTTAGAAAGCTGGAAAAACAAACTACAACTTTCGTTAAGACCACTTTAGCTAATTACATCTAAATCAGTATAGTTTTTTGGTCAAAATTTCTAGACAGTAATTCTAAACCTAGGAGGCTTCTCAACACAACTTCTTATCATAATTACCCACTACCAAGTACTCTTCGGTACTATTGAGCTTCAACTCAACCAATTCAGCTCATATACAATTCTAAACTCCAACATGCCATTTCCAAGCAAATACCCAACAAAGAAGAACATGCACATACATTTTTTTTTTGCAAAGTCATACACTATCCATAAAGCAACACAATCATACACCAACTCATACACTATCCATAAAGCAACACAATCATACACAAAGGAAAATACTAGTATTCTCATTCTCATTTCCAATAAAAAATAAATGTTCATGCATAGCTTTAATTACATATCAACATATCCATCATTAACAAAGTACAAGATTCAAAATACATGAGATGCTCAATGTTTGATATGCTTGTAAAGCTATCCAAAAAGGCCAGTCACTAACTTAATACAAAAGTATCTAATGTCTTGGAGTTTTTCCGATGCCTTGCGAGGTTCAGCGTTTATCTTGATTTGCACTCGAGGAGGGAAAGTGGGGTTAGCAACTCGGCTCAGTGGCTAATACGTT
This sequence comes from Erythroxylum orinocense, assembly GCA_025531955.1. Lineage (NCBI taxonomy): Eukaryota > Viridiplantae > Streptophyta > Magnoliopsida > Malpighiales > Erythroxylaceae > Erythroxylum > Erythroxylum orinocense. Next base: position 23,806,505 of record JANZLX010000004.1, on the reverse strand, counting down.
TATAGCCATCAGAATTGAGCCATACAACAAGCATAAATACACATATTCCAAGCAATCCAATTCATTAGCAAATTTATCACATAATTCATAATCAACCACATTTATCACATAAAGCATATAATGAAATCTTCTATCAATCATAAAATTTTATTATGCATCATACACAACAAGTCATAAAGAAAAAGCACAATCAATGGTTAGAGAGTTTCCGTGAAACAAAACGGTTTACACCGTGAACAAAACGAGTCCGATTTCTCAGGATCTCATGGCCTCAATTGGACAGCCGAGAAAAGGCTATAGGTCAACATGCACGTGACTAACGAAACGGGTTTCTCTCTTGCCCAATCACAAACAAATATATGCTCAATATAGACAACCGTAAATTTGCATTTTCATGCTTCTTTCAATTTTCAAATTTCTCATATTTTCATACCTTTCATTCATTTCAAGAAAGCATGTCCTATTCCAACATACCTTTGTTAAATATTTACCACAATTCAACATTTACAAATTTAAAATAATCACATACACAAATAGGGCGTTTGCCCATCACACAACAACCATAAAAGTATTACCCACCTAAAAGTCGAAATCCAAGCTCAAGATTGCATTTCCTCTCTCTCTTGAGTGAGGTTTCCTTGGTTCCCTTCAATTAAACAAATTTCTATTTAATTCATACATTTATAGGAAAGTTCATAAAATCAAGAATCAAAGTAAAGCTCAAATTAACTTTAAACATAACCTACCCTTAGCACATCTAGGCTAGAAAACCAAATCCCTAACTTAGAAACTCCAAAATCCGTTTGATTTCACCTTTCTCTTCTTTCTTTCTTCATTTATAACATAAACCCTGACCTCCATCTAATCCCCTTTTTGAATCTAGCATAAGAAAAGTGAAAACTTACCTCCAACAAGGTAAAATCTCCTTCTTTTTCTTCTTCTTTCTTCTTCCCTCCAAGCTTTCACGATCTTCCCTTCTTTCTTCTTCTTTTTTCACATTTTTGTTCTTTCCCTTTGGTCATTCACGACAACTCCTTCTTCTTATTTTAAAATTTACAACACCAAAAGCATATTTCTTCCAATAATGCCCTCCACTAACTTGGACTTTCCTATACATGACTTGGAATTGGCTGCTATAATGGCAATGCTATCCTCCCATAACTTGTTATCAACTCCTAGACTCATAATTGGGATCTCATTTGGGAGGTCTTTGGATACTTCAATGCTAACACAAGTTCGAGCATAGTCTATTCTCTTTTTTATAGTTGTATTCTCATTCATACATAAAGGCTTCCCAATATAACTTGGTATTTATCTAAGACCCTGAGTAGACAGTACTCAAAGGGAACATTATGGAAATTTATCCAAGTAAGGAGGCTTTGGATTTTGATGGTTTCAAGCCTCAAACTTAGCTGCCATCTTTGTAAAAGAAATTGATTGAGTCCCTAGATGTCATGGACCTTCTTCAAGGATTTTATGAGCTACAGAAGTGGAGGAGAAAGTGAATAGTACGAGGTTATCTTTAGAGAGTAAAACATCAGTAAGCTCCCTATTTTTCCAGAGCTTGTTGACCCATCAGGATATTAATGGAAAGGTAAGTTGTTGGTCAAGAAAGAACCCCACAATTATGGACATCAAACTATTTTCACCTTCATGTAGGGTTGCAAGGTTAAGGCAAATAATAAGCTTCCCTTCTATTTGGATTGGTGGTTTGAAAAATAAGTTAAAGGTGAAGGGGTCACCAACCACTTGTTTCCATGCCTTCTAGGAAGTGGATTGTAACAACCCCTATCCGGAACTTACAACCATTCACACACATAGCAACAAAATTTTTGTACGTGATAATCCAAAAGAAAAAGTGCAATTTCCTTTCTTTATTAGATGTGCAACAATTTGTAACTAAAAAAACATTCTAAAAATACTTTTTCATCTATCTATTGGCCTTGCTCCCTACAAATATTCCTTATACCTCACTCCTATAACTTAGACCCACATGGATTAACACTTGTGCTAAGCTTGAAAGCTTAGTGGGGAAAATACAAAGTTTGGATGACCACTCTTAGCAGTCATCCACTAAACACACATATTTAAAAATATCACAACTCATATACCATAAATTCACACTTATAAACCAAACATTGATATTCAATGTTGATGTAAACAATGATGTCATACTTAAGCAAAGTACATAATGCAAATATGCTTCAATATATTATCCATATATAAAAAATGCACATTTATAAGCCAAATATTGATATGATACAAATTATCTGTATAATTTCATATCATTACAATTCATCATTACAACCAATACAAATGCTCATCAATACAAGTTGTTAATGTTGTCATGTTGTATTTCTTATTTATGATTGTTAATTTTCTTTTCTATGTTAAGCCTGCACATTTTATGTCGGTGCGGATAACGGGTGCTGTGCATATCCAAAGATATCAAGTTGTGGATAATCGAAGGTATCGAACTATGAATACCCAAAGGTATCAAACTATAGATACCCAAAGGCATCAAATTATGGACACTGGTGGTGTCAAACTGCAACTGCTGGACTGTAACCCTATACGCATACCCATCTATCCACCACCAAGATAATAGAGCAGAAACTATAACATTTCCTTTAACCATTTTCCAATTTCATAATTCATATATTGACAAGTCATATGATATACATTTCAAGTCATAAAATCTATATATGTTTTCATACTTGCAATTCATAACTTATCACCATTAGAAGGGTGTCAAAATCACACTTTTATAATCATAATATACATATATGAGCAATAAATATGTATACCAATCATGTATGTACAAGTAAGTTTTTTTTGGAATGCATTCTTAAATTCCAATGTTCAGTCACACAATTTACACATGGTAAGTATTATTTCATTTATTTTTAGGTATTTGAAAGGTTTCATAGACATTCAAAAAGGTTCGGATAAGATTCGGTAAAAATCGGAAACAAAAACAATCTCAAAGTCGTGATAAACACTTTTCTCCATTCATACCACTACTTGTTCCTTAATATGCATATAGAAAAAGTCAGAACTAGCCTTCTAGGTCTTCTAGACATCTTTTAGCCTATGTCTATAATTTCTATATTACTAACAATCAGACCATTTAGACTTCTAAATCATGATATATAGGCAAAATACCAAAAGTTGTTCCAAAACAGGGGCATCATCAGGTCACCTTTTCCGATCTCAATTTTTGAGGTCATAGAGCCAGAATTAAGTCAGAGTCCCTTCTAGAGATATTTATCTCTATGTCTTAGGTTTCATATGCAACTAAAATCACACAATTTGTAAGTCTGTAGGCTGAGTTATGACTTAAACAATTTGATTAACTCAAATAAGCCCTAGACAGAATTCCACTAGACAATACTCTCTTGTCATATACAACCAAGTTCATTCAAAGTAACACCAAAATAACACCAAAACAGCATCCCAGAAACAATTGCACATCCAAATGAATCTTTATATTCATTCAATCATACACACACACAGAAATTAACTAAGTGACATCCCAAACCTTAAAATTGGAAAAGTAGTTCTCTAATGCTTTTCCTTCTCTTCCTCTTTCACTTGCTTGCATCACCAAGTGAAAAATGATGGGATGAAGAAGGTGAAATGGAGGGGAGAAAAATATGAAGTTAAGCCATCAAAGTTTCGTCCATCTTCCCTCTCCATATGTCTTTTCATCAATGTTCTAGTCTTAGACACATGTTTCAATCTTATTGGACCATATGTCACAATCCTATTATATCACATGTTACAATCTCATTAGACAACATGTTACAATTCTATTGGACAAATTTTTAAAATTATATTAGACCATATTACACCATTTTTTGAAATACTATTGGACCATATGCTACATTACCATTGGACACACATGCTTTAATCTTATTGGTCACACATGCCTTAATCCAATTGATCCATATGTTAACTTTAGAAAAATTGCATATTGGTCCTTCTTCTTCCTCTAATTCCCACATAAGCCAATAATATTATCAATTTATTTCATTACCCTATGTCTTAATTTTCTAATGGCATAAATTTCATAAAATTTGGTTAATTATATCAGGAGTAATACCCCAAAAGCTACAGGTTGTTTGAAAACAAGGACAGTAGCTAGAGCTGAACTTAAAAACATAATTCAAAACTCTTAGAGGCAGAATTAGATTTCATTTATTTTTAGGTGTTTGAAAGGTTTCATAAACATTCAAAAAGGTTCAAATAAGATTTGTTAAAAATCAGAAACAAAAAAAATGCCACGGTTTTGAAAGACACTCTCTCCATTCATACCACTACTTGGTCCTTAATATGCCAATAGAAAAAGTCAAAACTGGGTTTTGAGATCTTTTAGACATTTTTCCCCTATGTCTATAATTTTTATAACACTAACAATCAGACCATTTAGACTTATAAATCATGAGATATAGGCAAATTATCACAAGTCGCTCCTAAAATAGGGCAACATTAGGTCACCTTTTTCCATCTCAATTTCCATGGTCATAAAATTAGAATTAAGTTAGAGTTCCTTCTATAAATATCTATGTCTTAGGTTTCATATGCAACTAAAATCACACAATTTGGAAGTCTGTAGGTTGAGTTATGACTCAAACAAACCCAAGACAGAATTCCACTACACATTACTCCCTTGTTATATACAACCAAGTTTATACAAAGTAACACCAAAATAACACCAAAGCAACATCGCAACAACAATTCCATACCTAAATGAATCTTTATATCCATTCAATCACAAACAAATATAGAAATCTACTAAGTGAAATCTCAAATCTTAAAATTGGCAAAGTAGTTCTCTAATGATTTTCCTTCTTTTCGTCTTTGACTTTGCTTGAATCACCAAGTGAAAAATGATGGGATGAAGAAGGTGAAATGGAGAGGAGAAAAATATGAAGTTAAGCCATCAAAGTTTCATCCATCTTCCCTCTCTATATGCCTTTACATGAACTTTCTTGTCATAGACACATGTTTCAATCTCATTGGACCATATGTCACAATCCCATTGGACCTTGTGTTACAATCCTATTGGACCACTGTTACAATTCTATTGGACCAAGTGTTACAATTCTATTGGACCATGTGTTACAATTCTATTAGACCATGTGTTAAAATTTTATTAGACCATGTGTTACATTTCTATTAGACACATATGCTTTAATCTTATTGGTCACACATGTCTTACTCTAATTGGTCCATTTTTTAAGTTTAGAAAAATTGCATATTGGTCCTTCTTCTTCCTTTACTTCCCATATCATCCAATAATCTTATCAATTTATTTAATTACCCTATGTCTTGAGTTTCTAATGTCATAAATTTCATGCAATTGGTTAATTATATCTAAAGTAATATCTCAAAAACTACATGTTGTTTGAAAACATGGACAACAGCTGGAGCTCAACTTCAAAATAGAATTCAAAACTCTTAGAGGCAAAATCAGATTTCGGTTCCTTCATAAAAGGTTTAGATTTATGTCTCTAGTTTAATCTCTAATTAAAATTATCTAATTTGGAGATCTACAGGCTAAGGTATGGCCAAATTACATAAATATGTTCAGTGGAACCTATCCATTCAGTGAGATACACATCTCAAATCAACTAACTTGTCTTATCATGCAAGAGCAATACAAAAACACATCCAATTTAACCAAGAAAATTTCATAGGCAAATGGGATGCTTCTTCTACCAATTCCCCTCACATCACATTCATAAATCCAAGCAAACATATCAAAAATTCTCATACATATTTCATGTCTAAGTATGTATGTTCATGTTGAAGCGAACAAATTATCCATTTACCTTGTCTTTTACATTAAGTACCATTATGTCTCTTACTATACTCAGATGCACTCAATACATTATGTTTACTTTTTTATACACCCTAGACATGTTATAATACTTTCAGGGTATATGTTAGGGTGTTAAATGGATATAGCTACCGGTGGTGTGGAAAACGATTCTGGAGAAGGGGTAGGGGTGTATGATGGTAGTGGTGGAAAATTAAAGCTGTTATGGGAGGATGTGTCTGGCTTTTTGTGGAGAAGGGTCACAAAAAAGGGGGAAAAAAGTAGCATAGTAGAGAATGATACAAAGAAGGTTGGTTAAAAAACGATAAGAAAGTTGGCATGAAAGTTTGAAAGAAAAAGGAAAGATAGGAATACCCCTGGTGAGCCAAAAACCAAAGATCAAAATGAAACAAAAGGGCAACGAAGATGGTAGGAAATCTTAAAGTGAAACAAAAAGCAACAAAGATGGTACGAAAATTACGAAGGGAATGAAAAGGAGAAGAATTAATAATGAACAAAGGATGGAATTTAGTCAAGATGAAGGAAAAATGAAATTCATACCTGTACTGCTCCTAGAGAGAAGGAGGAGAATGTCTCTCTAACCCATAGAGTTGTTACTACTTGTTACTTCATCTTTTATCTCCAGCATTGTTCATCTATTAGCAAAGTTGTTTGGTAGAAAAGAGTCATATGGATTGTGCTCGTTAGGCTTTAGAATGGTTTGAATGTGATTCATACAAATGATTCCAGCAAGATAGAGGTTTTAAAACTTCTTCATGTAATTTGTTGTGGTGACTTAAAATAAGTGAAATGGCAATTTGGTGTTGCTATTTTAAGTAGCTTGGAAAATTTTATTAAACAGTTTGAATTTGGGTTCTTTTTATTCTTAGAAACCAATAGTTGAAGTAGCATTTGTGATTAAAATAGATTGTAGAGATCAAGTTAAGAAGTGAACAAGTTGGGATACCTAGTATCTTGGCTTAGTAATTGAACTTATTTAGCCTACACATCATAGATACTCTAATACATTTTTATATTTTCCTGGCAACACTAAGATTATTGCGGAATACCCTTTAGTTGTTAGGGAATATATGTTCACAATCTTTAATAGCTCAAGTTTCTTTGACAAAAATGATTGTATGAAGGTATGATATTTATAACATAAATAAAAATTGGAATTCATAATTTTAGAATCTTGAATAAACATTTGTTACAAATCATAAGAGTAATATTGTGTACCTAAGGTGGAAAATGTCATTATTGAAAGAGATTAAGAAACTTCATCCTGTTCTTGGTTAAAATTGCTTTCTTTCTCTTTACTCTCTTGTAGCTATAAAAACTTGATGGAAAATAATATGTAAGAGATGATCAATTTATATATCTATGAATTTTAATCTGGTACACTCATCAAGTGACCAAATAAGCAATTCAGATTTATTCTATATTAAATAAGAAATATAAAAATAAAACGCTTTAATTGTATTAATAATATTATTAATATATATAGAATATGGCAACAAATTAAGTCATATTCTAACATTCTTTCACTTGGCTCAATACTTCATCATTTAGTTCAATCGTGTAAATATTAAGGGCGCATAAATAAATCTCTTAATATCTTCATAATTTACCTAAACACATATACGCAAGTTATGTTGGTTATAGACTTCAACATCACACACTTCCTTTTATATACCATAACACTAGTAATTTATCTAGTTAGGTAATATAAGTGATATATAAATATTATAAAGGTCCACATTAATGTCTAATAGATAAGGTCAGGTGGGTTAAATAGTTGGGGTTTTTTTAATTTACAATTTAGTCCAACATTTTTTAAAATTACGTTAGTTTTTTTTAATTTACATTTTAATCCATCTTTTTTTTAAAATTACATTTCAATCCTAAATTTTTACCTATATTTTGGTACCAACAAGCATCGATTGATTAGTCCATATCAACTAATAGTATGAAATGAGTGTCTACTGTACCAATTTTTTTCCATACCGTTTGATACCCAAATCTCTTACTTAAAATGCTTATCCATCATATTTGGAGGGAAAGGAATCACAAAATATTTGGAGATAATACGATGATAGAGGTTAGTACTAAGCTAAACAAGTTCTATCTCAAGCTTACATTAACTGACTTGACTCCCAAGTATTATGTCTGACATATTGTCAGAATTAAGCTCCAAACTGTCCTTGTAACATGGGAACTGATCTTCTGGCCCAACAACGCTGTATCTACTCTGTCCCAATGCATCTAACCCATAACATTGATTTTGACATTTCAATTCTGAATTATAACCACAGCTGGTTCAGACTTGCCTAAGTTATAGTGATGTTACAACCCCTCAAATCCTCTGGCTCAACAACGCTGTACCTACGCTGTATTAATACATCTAACCCATCTATTTATGTGGCTCTCAAATCCTCTGACCCAACAATGCTGTACCTACCCTGTCTCAATGTATCTAACCCATCTATTTATCTTAACAGCTACCAAATTTAACACGACCAAAATAACTATGAAAATGACAAATTTGTGCAGTAACTAATTAAGAAAAGATTGCAACGATTTACTAATTAAAAGTTTTAACAACAAAAAGGAATGACTTTCTTTTAGAGAATGATATTTTTATCAACCTTAATATTAAATTAGCTTAGCCTTGTGTGACCTAAAATGAGTCTGCAACAACCGGAATATCAGAGGGCATAAATTCCAATCTGAAAATGGATGGGTTAGATGCATTGGAATAGGATAGGTACAGCGTTTTGGGTTAGAGGATTTGAGAGCCACATAAATAGATGAGTTAGATGCATTGGTACAGTGTAGGTGCGGCGTTGTTGAGCCAGAGGAATTGAGGGGTTGTAACATCACCATAACTTAAACAAGTCTGTACCAGCTGTGGTTATAATTCAGAATTGAACTGTCAAAATCAATGTAATTAAATATATATTGTATTGTGTTGGTGTACCACATGTAAATTAAGTTCAATGAAATTAACTACTTCAATTCCCCAAAAAAGAAAATTACAGGTTCTATAGGTGCATTGATCACACATACAACTTCGGACATAATTTCGAATCCATCGAAATGACAGTATGAAATTGTTCAACATTGTAGCGTTTCTCCACATTTTCCATTTCATGTTAGATTAAGATACAAGGCTGTTGCTTTTAAAAGGTTATGATATCAGCACAAAGTCACCAATGATCAACCCCAAAACCAAACGTTGCAACCACAACAATAAATTCTTGACAGCTTTCTATCATATGGCTTAGCCAGCAAGAGGGTTAGCATGTATTGTTATTCGATTAAGCCTTATTTCCGCAAGAGGTCGATCCCCTGGTCCTGTTTGAGTCTGCACAAAATCAAAATTTCCATCAGAACATTCTGAATCGGAAAATGAACAATACGCAATTTGAAGTCTCAACAGAAAACCCCAAGAGATGAAAGAGTTATTATTTCAGTCTTGTTTTAGCTGCTGGCGGTATATCATGAGGTTAAATAGGAAAACGAATCTGTCAAACAATTTTAAAACAACATAAATATAAAAAGGATAATCAATGAACTGTTCATACCCACAATCATGTATGTTCATTGAACTCCTATTTCTCAAAGGTATTCATTTTTTGGTTACTATCAAGCAAGTAGAAAGCATACAAACATATACCTTTTCCATAAGATCAAGTACTTCAAAACCATGAATCACCCTGCCAAATACAGTGTACAAGCCATTGAGATGTGGCTGCTTAGCATAAATTATGAAGAACTGGCTACCATTAGTGTTAGGCCCACTATTGGCCATTGATAGTATACCCCTAGCATTGTGCTGAAAAAAAAGAAGGAAATATGACATTAGAATTTTCAGAATTTACCAACAGAAAATCACATAACAAAAGCCTGCCATCTCTGAAAACCGAACATGAAACACCATCACAGCCACGGGAAGGTTATTGAGTTAAAATATATGGTCTCAGCTTTTTTTTTTTAAATTTCGTAGTGAATAGGTTATTCGAAAAAAATTCAATAAAAAGTTCAAACTCCCTTAAACATTAAGATAAGCTGAAAAATGAAAGTAGGCATAAGTATACCTTAAGAGACTCTCTGATTTCGTCATTGAACTTCTTGCCCCAAATACTGGTGCCTCCTTTACCAGTACCAGTTGGGTCTCCTCCTTGAATCATAAAACCTTTGATGTTTCGGTGGAATATTGTGCCATCATAATACCCACTTGCACATAATGCCAAAAAGTTCTAGGAACAATAAGTTTTTGGGGATTAGACCCATTTTTGAATCCAACTCTTAAGAAGTCTGCCAAAACATATCAATCCTTCTTCTAGTAAAAAAAAACAAGAAGTAACAGTACCAACCTCAGCAGTTTTGGGGACCTCGTCGCAGAAAATTTCGCACTTTATATCGCCCAGATTAGTGTGAAGTGTAACTGACTGCAAATAACAAAAATAAATTGAGCACTAGAGTGGAATGTCGTAAACAATGAGTTTATGAGCAAAATCAAACCCTAACCATCTTAGATCAATATGTCGTCTTGCTCACAATCAAGCTTACAAATTTATAATAATAACTGCCCCTGCGAGCTTCTGCGTCGACGAGCTCTTAAAAAGACATTCGCCTTGTGGAAGGCCGTTCTGGAAACAGATAAACTTCCAACCTAGCGACGTCGTATCCTCACAAAGCAGAATAGGGTAAAAGATAGAAGCACCCTGCAGTTTACCTTGAAAGTAACTATCTGTTCTTTAATTTTTAATTTTTTAAAAAATTTCTTAAAATATTTATCTATGAATAGCGTATTGGTATAAATACTGAATTTGATTCTAATACGGTATTATACCAATACTAGTCAATCCCAAGCACTATTATGGGTTTTTTTAATTATATAATAGTCTTTTTTTTAAATTGCAAAATAATCCTTCAATATATTGTGCTATATATTTTTTAATTTCACGTCAACCTTGTCTCAAAAAATTATAATAATAGAAATTTGAAATAACAATAAGTTATTTATTTCAAGTAATATTACTTTTCACATAAATAATAAAAAAGATCGTTTAATTATCAAACAAACATAAACCTGAAGGATAATACAAAGTATTTATAATTTTATCATATAATACAAAAATTAAATCAACACATCAAATAGAAAGAATATTGAAGTTCTATGACTCCATACGTATTATAACAAGGAATACAGCAAACCAGCGCAAAACTTAAAACAAAACATTTACAATTAAGAATTTTATAATTATATTGCATATATAGAATTTATCACATGCATCAATATAACTGAAATTAAAAGAAACAAAGAAATAAAAATCTGGAACTTCATTGAATCTGATATTCACATAAATTGCATTGACCTCAATTCTTATTTGGTACAAAATCATCCTCATTAAGAAGAGTCTCATCATTACCATCATTCAAATTTATTGTACCAAATGACATATTAATGTTTTCTTATTTAAGATTATCTTTCAGGTTACTTTCATCTATCAAACTCGATTTCTCATAAACACAATCCCCTAAAAAACCGATATGATAAAGGCAAATGGGATTAACAGAATTACTTGTTCTATTAAGAGTCCTAATAAACAAATAAAATAAGTTATTAAGAAACTACAAGAAATTATACCCAACTTAATAATGATCAATGATAATATCATACATTTTTTGAAGCTTTAAATTGTATTTAACAAAGACCAAGTTGTTCAATCTTTTGTATTCACAGCCAATAATGAGACCAAAAAAATAACATTATAAACAAAATAAAGTGATGATTAATTTCTAGCAAGTAACAAAAGTGAATATATATATATACACACATGGACAGAGATTACACCACTAGGCTCCCCAAAATTTTAAAAAAATTAAATATTTTATTTTTAATATATACACACACGCGTGCACACACACACACATGGACGGAGATTACACCACTGGACCCCCCAAAATTTTTAAAAATAAATATTTTTATTATATATATATATAGACACGTACACACACACACACACATACATACACACATAAATGGAGATTACACCACTAGACCCCCCAAATTTTAAAAAATTATATATATATATATCAAAACCCTTTATTTTTTATAACTGATACGGGCATACGGCACAAGCTTACAAAAATAACTTACACAAGCTTGAGGATAAAGATCCTGCGCACATGTCAATCAACTTTCAAGTTGCTTTTTCTTAGCTTCTTGAGATTGCCTGTAAATTAAATATTGAAATTTCTGATTGTTGGGACCCGTTTCCGAGACCCAACTCTTAACCAACGAAACGTATCATACGATCATACCTTAGCTATCATCACTTTAATTTTTTT
>JANZLX010000004.1:23730575-23741222 GCA_025531955.1 Erythroxylum orinocense | reverse complement strand
CAAGTCGACTTATTTGTTTCGTAGAGGCATAAGTCGAGTTATATCAAATATAAGTCGACTTATCTGTACTGTAAATGTGTAAGTCGAGTTACATGAGTGTACAAGTCGACTTACACTAACACTTTCATGGCTCTTATAAATGTTGCAATACATCCTAGACATCTGTTGAGCTTCTGAAAACATGCAAGGAAACAACTCTCTCTCATAAATGTAAAAGGGTGTTCTCTAGTTTGAGACTCCAATATCCTTTGGATTAAAATGGGTGTATGATTAGAAAGAAACTAATTATTGAAGCATGCTTTGTTTCTTGAAATTTCTCCAGCCATATCTCATTTACCAAAGCCTTATCTAACATTTTCTTTATGAAGTGTCTTCCCTCCTATTTATTATTCCATGCGTAAAATTATCCCTCCAACACCTATAAATTCCTACAACATTCCATTAATTTTTTAATGTGATTTCCCAGGAACACAGTTCCCTGTGCTCCTATTATGCTCATTATGTAATTACAGTCACCTATAATTAGCCATGGTTGATCAATGTTGCCTTTTCTCCCTTATTTGTTCCATTGAGAAGATCTTTAAAAGCTCATTTTGAAGGCGTACACAAAAGTGACATAAAAACTATACATTCTTCTTTCCCATTTTAACTTATGTGTAAATTAGTTGATCTTCTATACGGATTGGAAGAATCACTATCTCTTATGGATTATAACTGAGCATAATTCTAACATTATAGTGGTATAAATGGTTGGAAATAATTGACCGGTCACTCATAATGCACTTCAAATTATTGCAATTATTGGATTTGACTTTAATATACTAAACTTATAAGAAAAGGTTTATATTCTTTTATGAATTCAAAAACCATATTTTTCTTACTTGGGCTATTGAGTCATTCTAGGTTAATAAGTTTATTTAGAATTGTAGTTATTCTTCCTTCTAGACCCTCTTCTTGTTATTGTCTAAAAGCTTTCCTCATTGTGATTCCCTCATGTTTCTTTGCCATCTCTTCCCCCTTCTGTGATGTATCTCCAATCTATCCAAGTAAGAACTCTTGAGTTTCATTATGTTGATTACTTGTATCCTATAAATTTTTGTTTTATTTATGATGTTGAGGGAGTTTCTACCTCTTCCTTATTCCCTTCCTTCTTGTCCTTACCTAATTCTTCTTCTTGACTTTCGTCTTCGATTATAGTGTTTTGGTCAATGTTTTTTTCATGTGCCTTGCTAGGTGTTGATTGATTCTTCTTTTTATTATTTTTAACTAGCTCATTGTAGCTTCCAATTTTGAATAAGTTTTTAGTAGGCATCTATACCTAGTTTTTAGCCATTTGTATTGGCCTCAGTTATATATTACCAATACATTATCCTTAAATATGTTATTTTTTTTTCATCTAACCATATGATAAGAATGGCAAGTTTTGATGTTTGTTAACATATAGATCCTTACATAGTTGATCCTCTTTATTAGGGTAGTTGTTTCATCAGTACACAAAGGATACCTAAGAAAATAGCAACGTGACTTAGTCCATCCTTGTTTTAGCATTCCAACTGTATATTGTGCAATTTCGTCCAAATTAGTGTTTGTTTATGTCTTAAGTTATTGAGTTTGATTCTAGGTTTCCACGATTGCAACAGGATTAGCTTAGAATTGTAATAGCATAACCCTTTCTCCATTACCTTTCAAGCTATTTAAGTAGATAACCTGAAGAGGAACAAATTATCCTTATTGAGGAGCACTTTAGCTAACCTATAATCCTTTTAGTGATGTTTAGCCTATATGTTGATGGCCTGATAAGACGGCCTATAGTCCTAAACGAAGCCTATCATGAAGCTCACACGTTTTGCTTCATTCTCTTTGAAAATGCTTGTATCTAGTGCCAATATTTTATTGCCCTCCATTGACTCCATTATAGGCAATACTAAAGTTTTACTAATGGTGAGCTATCTCTAAGAACCTACTTTTAGGTTTTTCAAATTGCAAATGAGCTATTGTAGGCTTTTCAAGTTCCTTTAAGCTTTGGTTTTCAACTTAGAAAGATAGCTCAATAGGTTTTGAAGGCTCTTCAACCTTAGGGGCATATCTAAATGCTTCTTCTTCAAGACTAGGGAGGCATGCTTCTTAAGACAAAAAAAAGAAGGTTACATAATGAGGGAAGTGATAAAAGAGTAAAAAAGGCAAGAAACAACTAGGATAGAAGAGGGTTTGGAGGAAGAGGAACTAGTGCTCATTTAACATTAAGTTGAAGGTAAAGGCGAATAAGAAAGGGGTAGGCATATAAGAGAGGTTGGAGAAGATGAAAGGAAGCTAAGAACTAACTTAAAGGGTGGAGTCACAAGGAATAGGGAAATAAGTTTAGGTTTATGCTATGAAAAGTATGCGCAAGTTGAACTGTAAGGAGTAATGAGATTACAGATATGATGCACATTTATTAAACAAATTGAATAATGAGAGTAGATTGTGGAAACCAATCTACCAAAGTTGGCTTATATAGAAATATGTTAAGCTTGTAGAGAGAGGTTAAAGTATTGAAGAAAGTTTTTTTTTTCATTTCTAAACTAAGTTTAACTGTTAATATTGTTAACATATGTAACATCATGTAATCAAACTTCATTCTAAGTTAACATATATATGAATCAATTTTAAGCAGGACTATTGAAACTATTTAATTTAGAATAACTCAACTAGTGGTCTTTAATTTACATGAAAACATCAAAATTTAGTTTTAGTTTTGGTACTAATGCTCTGACTGGAGACCAAAATATTAAGTTTTAAAACAACTATAGATGGATCCCATGAATTTGATATATAAATTTTTCACATAATATAGAAAATAAAAATACTCAAGAGTCGGGACTTATAGCTGTAGAGATAGAAATCCATTTACAACCACTTCAAAAATTAGAAAAAATGACCTTAGGTTTTAGAATGGAGAGCTTAGACTGAGGGTAGCTTACAAAAATAATAGAGAAGTCAATGAAACATAATAGGATGTTGCTATCAAAATTACTAGTTGGAAAGTATGATATAAAACTAGAACATATAAGTATTTTAAGTTTATTTTTATAAAATTCTTGTGTATACTAATGTGGAATGGATATGATTACATGATACCCCACATTAGTTACTTTAAATATAAGGTTAAATTGAAACTTTGAGCATTTGATTAATATAATTTGTAGTTTTGGCTAGTATCTGAATAAAGTTTCAAACATAAATGTAATTTACTATATAATATATATACCTTAAATAGAATAAATTGTAAAAAATTCTTTTACATATTCTTTTTGACCGTGGTACTTAAATCAAATATTAGGGTCTATTGTTGCTCACTGGGCTTCAATTTGACAGCGGTGGGCCTCTCTATACACATAAGGATGTTTACATCAATTCAAATTGAAGGATTGCTAATTAGAGTTTCGGGGTTTTCTGAATTTGAAATTGGATGTGTGAGGTTACTAAGCTCTAGATGTTCTCCTCCTACTTCGACATGACGATACATCCTTTTTCATTTCCACGCTTATAGTTTGAAAACTATCACTTACCTTTTTTCAATATTGCTTATGTCAGATAACCTTTAATACATTGCCATTTCAAACTGCTGAATAAATTCAAGCTAACAAAATATAAAGAAACGAGATTATATAATAGCTAAAGAATTCCACATGTTCTAAATAGTAATTTTCAAAATATAATGGTTGAAATAAAAGAAAAAGGTCAAACCACAATCACTAATGTATTTAACCCAAATATTTAGCACTTTTATATCTTAATTTTTTATTTTAATTTGTTTCTTCATATTTTTTATATGAAGAGTTTTGTTCATATAAAATGTCATATTTGGTAATTAATGAAATCAATATTTTTTGTTATGCTACATTTAAAAAAATATAGTTTATTTAAATTATTCACTAAATTGGGAAAACTTTTATTTTTTTTATATTTTTAGGAGATTATAAATGTCATTAAAATTCTTATTTTTATATATAGTTTTATCAACTAATACAATTTTATTTTATTACAAATTTAAAATATTTTGTATTTTTTATTTATTCTTAATTAATATAAAAATTAAAATAGTAAATTCAATCTAAACTACCTAAATTAAATTGGTTTTATTTGACTTGATTTTGTTTGATTTATTATTTTGATATAATTTATCTTAATTTAAATAAAAATATTATATAAATATATTGCTTTATAATTTTGAACAAACCAACTTAAACCTTTCATTACTCACTCTAGGCTTAGCAATCGAGTTTGGAGCAGGCCCGACTTGAGGCCCACGAACAATGACAAAACGACGTCATTTTTAATATTTAGAAAGTCAGGACCGGGCCGAGAAAGAACTTCTAATACAAACTTGGTAATCTTTAAAAGATATTGATATGGTTCAAAATTATCAAAATTGTAGATTGATACATATATAGTCAAAATTATTCTATTTTTTAAAATATTATACTATTTATATTGCTATGTGATTCTTTTAAATTGATATAGTATCTATTTTATATTTTAAATTTTATTAAAAGTTGAAATTATTAAAACATGTATTTATATCATTATCCATTCAATATATAAAAGAATGAAGAAACTATCGTTTCAAAGTATAAAAAAAGGATTGGAAGATCTAAATGCCAATAATGCTTATTAAAACTTAACTCGTCTTCTTTACGTGGAGTGGGATTGTAAGAAATGTTATTTTATCATTGTCAATATTTTATAAAGGATAATATCCAATACTGCCTTTGTAATTTATTTTAACATATCTTAGCATTTTAAATTTTTATTTACTGTCACTTCATAATAATTAAAATTGTTTTATTTTAAAAATTTTATTATTAAGCTAAAAGATTGAAATTTTGTTGGAAGAATCATTTTCTTTTTTCGTACGGTAAAAGAATTGATTAATATCAAAATCATAGATGATATTACAAGACATAGAAACAAATTTGATCTAGCCTTAGAAAAGTCTTAAGGCCACAGAGATAAACTCTAAATACTAATACACATCTAATGTAAGAATGCATATAACACTTGGCTCCTATTTTTGTGTACCTCGAAAGCATTAAACACTTAGCTCCTAATCTTGTAAATGTTGCTACATGGACATTTTACCGCTGCCATACGCTATTACCATCTATCCCAATCCCAAGTCCCATCCTGACGAGGAGTATAAGTAACCTTGAATAAAGGTTCAACATTTTATATCTCTAAGCCTCTTTGTTTCTTCCATCCTTTACAAGTTGAGTAGATCATAGAGCTAAGATGGTGTATTAGTGGAGCTTCGTAAGCCCTTTTACCAGGTAATTTCAGAGAGTTCAGAGCCAATAACAAAGTTATCTATCTTTGAAACTAACATACATATTGATATTAGGCATCTTCCTATAACATATAAGCTAAGCAAATTAACTTAGGCTTTTTCTTCGTAGGTTGCTCCGGATTCATAAGTGAGCAAGGATTTGGCTGGAGTTTGATAGTATTTCTCATGTGATTCCATAGAGCTCAAAGTCACTAGTAATGAAAAGTGATCTTGAAACTTATATGTATGTGAGAATTAGGCACTTTTCACTTTCTACATTGAAATTAACAAACCTTTTCCATTTCAAAGTAAAGAAATGAAGTGAATATCCAATGACATTCAACTAGGTATTAGCATTACACTCTTTTCAAATAATTCAAGAACTATTTTGCCTTACATAAAATAAACCTAGTGTAGTCTTTGAACTATGGTTGCATTTCCTTACTCCTATATCGTGCTCTCCACATTAGATAAGTTCAATCTTTCCTTCACTAGGGTACTCTCACCAATATGCCTCCTTTAATCAAAAATATTTCCCTAAGCCATTAGATTGTGTTGGTTATAAGGTCATATTTGTTTAGAGCCATTCCTTTGTACATTCTACTATTCCTTTTGTACCAAATAATATAGACACTGTATGAAAGGGTTATTTTGAGAAAGCAAGAGCCTTGTCTTATTCTTTTGCTTACATTACTAGCCTGTTGAATAGTTAGATGCAAGCCCCTCTAGTTGCAAAAAGGTTAGAAGACCTGTTGAATTCTTGACCATAATGGTTTTAAATGGACACATTCAAAAACTAAAGGAGGGATAAATTATGGAACCAATTGAAATAGTATGCAAAGGGGACTCATAATACCAATACAATAGTCTTTTATTTTGACTCTACCTCTTATAATTAGCCAAAGGGTAAAGAAAGCATCAGAGATAAGAGTTTTTCCCTAAATCAGGTGATACCATAGGGGTTGTGGGTGCATATAAACCTAAAGACATCAATGTGCGATATGTTAGTGATTTTTTACAAGTGTCCCTTAACGAAAAGAAATAATCGTGCTCCAAATTTTTGGGATTATAGGTAGGAAAATTTTCCAATAAAACTGTCTTCAAAAGTGTAACTCTAAGTATCTCTATTTATAATTGCACTTACTTTAGCATACATAGGGATTCATCTCTTAAGGGAATTCAACACCTCCCTATGGTCGAAAGGCCCCAATCCAATCTAAGTATCCTTCCAAAGCTAGGTTCTATTACCATTTTCATCCACGCTTTTTAAAAAGGAGTATATCTTGTTTCTCAAAATCAACATTTTGGTCAAAGCTTAAAGACTATTCTTTGTTGACTTTCAAGCTCCAAAAACTTGTATTAGACAAATAGTATTCATGTATCCACTTTAACCAGATTTCCTCTAATCATTAAACAATCTCTATATTTTCTTAGCCAATAGTATTGAGTTTATAGTATGGATAAGAGCTAATCCCAGACCATCTTTTTGCTTTATAGAGTACACATGTCTTGCCACCTTACCTATCCCTTTTGGAATTATCAATTGACTCCAACCAAAGATAGTTCTTGATCAAATTCTCTATTTACTTAGTTAACTTCCATAAGAGAATTAAGCGAGAGCTTTAATGTATGTGAATATTTTGTCGTATAGAGGAAATTAACCGAAGCTTGCAAGCACTAGAGAGAAACATGTTTTTTCATGAATTAATTTGATCTTTCATAAATTTAAACAAAGTTAGGCGATCTAAATACCTAGGTTTCTTATTGGTTATCGGTACTCCTAAGTACTTAAAAGGAGCAAGGTGGATGTTAAGGTATGAGTTACATCGAATACATCAAAGGACATATAAATCTTACTGTTTTCCAGCTTAACTACT
Organism: Erythroxylum orinocense; assembly: GCA_025531955.1. Taxonomy (NCBI): domain Eukaryota; kingdom Viridiplantae; phylum Streptophyta; class Magnoliopsida; order Malpighiales; family Erythroxylaceae; genus Erythroxylum; species Erythroxylum orinocense. The sequence continues at coordinate 23,734,040 of JANZLX010000004.1, read as the reverse complement.
AGGACAATGATTATAGAAACATGATTGAGTAAATCGACCAATAATTGTAAGAATGTAAGATTTGTACCAAACAATAACATTAGGTCATCCGTAAACACTAAATTGTTGACCTTTAGACCTTTTCACTTATAATGGAACTTAAAGGATCCTGAGGAATTTATCCTCCAAGTTGTTAACCTTATAAGAATTTTTATAATTATAGTGAAAAGGTAAAGAAAAAAGGGATCACCTTGTCTTAGTCCCTGAGCACCATAAAAGAATTTAGAGGACGATCTATTCACCAATACACTACAGAAGGTAGTAGTAATACATAACTTGATCCATCAACAAAAGTATCAAGAAAATCAAATGCCCTTGACCCATTGAAAATAAAACTCCATTCTACAAGGTCAAAGGTCTTGCAGAAGTCAATTTTTATAGAACAACTTTGTAAAGAATCCTTGGTTTCATAATCCTTAAATAATTCTCAAACCAATATAATATTATCACTTAAAGTCTTTGTTGTTATAAAACTAATCTAGGTTGGACCGATTACATGAATAAGTGCTCCCTTTAATCTATATGCCATAATCTTATAAATAACCTTATAAGTTGTGTTGCAGTATGATACGGGAGGAAAATCAGCCATTGTATTTAGATTTTTCGTCTTGGGAACAAGGAAAATATGTGTCCTATTGGGTTTCCTTAGCATTTTCTTAGAAGAGAAGAATTCCTAGACTGCTTCTATTACCAACTCATTAATATGATCCTAGGAAATTTGGAAGAAGAAAGCATCATACCCATCTAGCTCTAGAGATTTGTTAGGATTAAGACTAAATAGTGTTTTCCTAATTTCATTATTGGAGAAAGGCATGGATAAGTGATCTTGAACAATCTGGTCAAGAGGAGAATCAATGAAATAGGAAAGGTCAGTCATAGAAAATGAGTTATTAGAGCTTTATTCCAGGAGGTTCTTATCGTTATTGAGTGTAATAGTCCTTGTCCTCACTTGTTCTTTGCATAATTATCTATCCACATCCATTAAAGTTGAAACCTTATTAATAATTCTTCTTGCCAATATTGAGTTAAAGAAAAATTTAAAGTTATCATCAACTTTTAAGCCAATTGACCTTTGCCCTTTGTTTGAGAAAGGAGTTATAAAATTAAAGTGCTGAGGTGACTTAGAGCTTAAGCTTCAATAGCATCTAAGTTTGGATTGTAAGAGTCTTGATAACATTATCCCTGAGCTAATTTAGGAGTTTCCTTAGCTAATCTTAGGTCAATCTCAGTACTTGAACAAGCTTTCCTTTAAAGATCTTTAACTCCATCTCTTATTACTTGAAACTTTCTCATTAATTGAACACTCTTGCATCCAAAAACTGAAATCTCCATACCATTCCTTACCATCTCTCCAAATCCTTCAAATTTGGAGACAAAGTTAAGAAACCTAGAAGGGGCTTTAGGAGGAGAACAAGTATTTAATTGATTGATTTCAATGGAAGAATACTTTGAGCAAATAGAAGACCCAAAGTTGGCAAAGCTAGCAGGAAACTTGTTAAGCCACTTATGGTTCAACATGGATCTATCGAGCTTTTTCCTGATCAACCAATCACCTTGTTGTCCATTGCACCAAGTGTGGAGCTATCCTATAAAATTTAAATCAATCACCCCCTTTTGATTAACGATATAGCTTAGCACCTTGGTAAGGTTCTTTAGATTTATTCTAGTACCTGCAGCTTCATTCAGGTGGAGGATACAATTGAAGTCTCCCATTAAGATCCAAAGCCTTTAGATATTTTAATGAATCCTCCTTAAGTCTTCCCATAGCTTGACTCTTTAAAAAGGGAAGTTAGCTGCATAAATAATAGTAATTTTAACAAGATCTAAAACCCCTAAAAAAGAAATGCAGAATGAATCAATTTGTCAGACATCTTAGCATTGGAAATTTGAACATTTAAAGAATTGTAAACCAAAATTATCCTGCCATCTACCACCCAAAAATCTTAATCCTTCATGCTTTCTCTCAACTTTTATTTTTTGGTTCTATGAGGCCTAATGTAAAGGTTTTTTTTTTTCTCTAATGCTAAATCTTTAACTGAATGTTGCTTAAGGGGATCATAACGTCTCCTAACATTTCATACTAAGAAGAAAATTAGAGAGTAAGTTGAGTGCTTCCCAGCTTGGTTTTACCCTTCCTCCTTCTAAGCTTCCTTTTAGATGTACATACAACATTTGTGAATTCAATTTCAAGAGATTCTGGACTGTTTAGAACTTGCTTCAAATCCATCCACATCTTGTACACCTTCCTTCACTACGATACCTCCACTGGGAGAGAGTCTCCTATCTTCTTAAGTTTCCCAATTATTCATTATCATTTGGAGGAGAAATCAGGGAGTTCCTCCTCTATAATGATCTCTATACCAATTCTGGGATAACTTATCCTCTCTAGTTTAGCAGTCCAAGCATCTAGGTATAGAGGTTTCCTTAGGGAGTTTGTTAGGAAACTAAGTCCATCAATTGTCTAATATTTTAACGAAATATTATGAAAGTTAACCAACATTGGAATAGATTTAACGTTACTCCTATCTAATCTCATACCACAGTGCCATTTTTGAAGTAGGAGAGGTTGTCCTCCAATGTGTCATAGTCCCTATTGGATAATGCTCAATAAATATGCATCCTTATTAAACATAAAAATGAAGACACCGTCCTTATACAGAAACTTTTTCTTTAATCCCAGTTTTCCCCATTTTAAGTTTGTCCAATACTGCACCTGAGAGAAACCAAGACATTTGTCCAACAAATAATGAACTAGTGAAGAGGACCAGATCATAGCACTGGGTTGTAGTAGTTTTATAGGGAGCAAATACCCATCATTCTTTGAACTTTGGAAATGTTTAAGATTCTCCTTGACTATGTAATTAGATTCCACCATATTTCTCCATGTTTTAGTTGTAGTAGAAGAGTCTGACTTTGTGTTTACTGCAACTTCAATTATAGCAGGAGGGAGGAGGAAATTACAAGTATCAGTGTTTGGCCCCGTTTCCTTTACAAAAGACACCTCATACAAGTTTAAACCATCACAAATAATAATCCATTCAAAATTGGAAAGTCATAGGAAAGCATTTAATGACATTTATTTAAAAACAATTAAGTAGCTTATTAACTCAATTATTAAAAAGTCACCCATCTTAATTCCTTTAGCTCTAGGTTTGATCAAGATTCCTTTCCTCTAACTCCACTTGCCTCTCCTGACCTTCATCCAAACACAAGAATCCAACCTAACATGAGTTGTCACAATTGGAAATTCTAAGGAAAGGAAAGCATGAATTAAAACCTACATAACCTTACCTATGCCTTTCCTAAGCTATTACAACCAAAACTCCTCTAAATTTATCAAAAAAATTTTGAAAACCCCTTACCTTAGAGACACCCACGAATTTGCTTCTTGCTTCTAATGGCAACTTTAATCCTTCCCTTTCCTTT
>JANZLX010000004.1:23714010-23730475 GCA_025531955.1 Erythroxylum orinocense | reverse complement strand
AAGGCTGAACATCAGGCACCTTCAGGCCAGTTAAGGCCATTATCCATTCCTGAGTGGAAGTGGCAGAAAGTGACTATTGACTTTTTGATTGGGTTGCCCAGGACCAATAGGAGACATGATGCCATATGGGTGATTGTGGATAGATTGATGAAGTCAGCTCATTTTATGGCAATTAGACAGATGGATCCTCTGCATGTGCTAGCCAAGAAGTACATTGATGAGATTGTGCGATTACATGGGATTTCAGATTCGATAGTGTCTAATAGGGATCCTCGATTTACTTTGAGATTTTGGGGCAGTTTGCAGGAAGCTTTAGGTACTAAGTTGAGTTTTAGCACTGCTTTCTATCCTCAGACTGATGGACAATCTGAGAGGACCATTCGGACCTTTGAAGGAATGATCAGGGCATGTGTGATGGATTTTAGAGGAGCATGAGATGAGCACTTGCCATTGATCGAATTTGCCTACAATAATTCGTATCAGTCGAGCATTCAGATGGCTCCTTATAAAGCTCTATATGGGAGGAGATGTAGGACTCCAGTGTGTTAGGATAAAGAGGGAGAAAGGAAACTTTTGGGACCAGAGTTGATTCAGATGACAGTTGATAAGGTCAACTTGATTAAGCTCCGACTAAAAGCAGCTCAGGACAGGATGAAAAGTTATGAAGATGCTCACAGAAAGGAGATGGAGTATGAGGTCAGCGAGAAAGTTTTTCTTAAGACTTCTCCTTGGAAAGGGATCCTGAGATTTGGAAAGAAGGGTAAGCTGAGTCCACAATATGTGGGGCTGTATGAGATTTTGGAGAGGATTGGACCGTTGGCTTACAAGTTAGCATTGCCTCCTGAGTTATATTAGATTCATGATGTTTTTCATGTTTCTATGTTGAGGAGATATCGATCAGATCCTTCTCATGTCATTCAAGCCGATGAAGTTCAGTTGAGTGATGATTTGAGTTATGAGGAGCTTCTAGTACAGATTTTGGATACAAAAGAAAAGGTTCTCAGGAACAAGACAGTACAGTTAGTAAAAGTTTTATGGAGGAACCATTCGGTGGAAGAGGCCATGTGGAAGCCTTTGGAAGCTATGAAGGAGAAGTATCCTCATCTCTTCATTGATTCTTACCAGAGACATAAATTTTTTTTCTAGTTTAGGAATCGGATTGTAATTGTGGGCCCTAAGCAGATCAATTTTATTGAGGAAGATTAGGGTGAATTTTTCACGATCCGTTCGGGAGTAAGTGAACTAAGTTTGATTTGAGTTTCTTCTGTGGTGAGGAATCCCTCCCTCGTGGGATGCGCATCCAGATGTCACGTAGGACATCGGGCACGTGTCGCACCAGGGTGGGGTTCCAACAATCGGCCCGCTGCTTCTTACTAGAGCTCCACAATTTGCTCTCTAAAGAGGAAGTACGAGGAAGCTTAGATGGTAGTGCAAGGAAGTCATCCCACGATAATTTGTGCTTCTGAACATCCACACATCCTGCATCTTGCTAGATCTTAAAGCCTTCCTTGTTTGACGGCGAAGCTAAGGGTTTCAGCTCCGAGGGTCTCCCCATGAAGCAAAGGCTCTCACAGTTGAAGAGCAGGAGCAATCCCTCATAAGAATCTTACTAGAAACAATAATTCAAAGCCAAGATGGAGGGGTAGCAAGTAATTATGTTAGAGAGAAGGAGACCACTCTCTGATGCATTAATTTACATATTAATTGCTCTTCTTAGATTTTGGTACCAAAAATAAATTTAGATGTGATTATTCAGTCAAATTTCAAGTAATCATAATTCCAAAAATAAATTTAGATGTGATTATTCAGTCAAATTTCAAGTAATCATGATTTTCACTAAAAAGGTTGTTTGAAAACCTTTACATTGAATTCATTAATGAATTGAATTTAATTACATTAATGAGATTGAATTGAATTCAATTTATACTATTTGGAACAAACTCAGTAATAATAGAAATAAATTCAATTATACTGTTTAGAATGAGAATGAATATAGTGAGAAATGAGAATGAATATTATTATTATTATTATAATGATTGATTAAGAGAAAGGAATGATTATTATTACTAATCACAGTAGTTGATTTGTAAAAAATATCGAGAAATAAAAATTTATTATATTTTAATTAATTAATAAATCATATTTTAATTAATTATATTGTAATTAATTAATTAGTTACAATATTTTAATGAATGAATGAATTATATTATTGTTAATTAATTATTAATAATATTTTAATTAATAATCTTTAAAATCCAATCAAGTGAAGCATAAGAGAGTGAGAAGTGAAGTAGTCCAAAGAATAAAAAAGCAAAAGAGCAAAACACTATCTCAAGCTTCAATGTAATTGAATTCTTATACTTAAATGAGTGAATTCAATTTATAAAAAAAATAGATTTCAATTACATGCATGAATTGAATTCATCCTATTTTTATGTTTCTAAACAGTTGATTCAATTCAGCACCTTCCAAATAGGATGTAAATGAAAATTTACTAAAATGTTCGACAATCATACTTCTATGCACTTCCGATGTTAAAAATGGGAACAGATCCCAAATCAAGAATTCCAACTAACCATTATTAAGATCTCCCGTTTCATCCTCTCTCTCTCTTCGGGAAGAAAGGAACTAGAGAATGCATATTAATCAGTAAACAGCAAATGTTCCTCTTTACTACTTCAAAAGAATCAGGTGTCGTAATTTCTATAGACATAAAGCTTTCAGAATTGACTCGAACTGTACAACACTAGTGACTGTTAGTCTTAAAAAAGCCAGTATTCTAAGATTTGACAAAACAATTCTTGAAGTGTTTGTAGTAACGTGACTTTTTGTTCTAGTGAGAACGAGTTCTGAGATCAATAGGACGCATGGCTCGGGGTAGGTGAGCCAATGAAGCGTGTGTGTGTTGAACAAAAGGACCTTTCCAAGGGTTCAATTTCAGTGCGATCAACTCTCTTGCCTTTTGCAGTGGTGAATAGTTGCAGCAGATATGTCAGAGATTCTACAATTTCAGACATCGGTGGTCGGAAAAATTTCTCCGGCTGTTCAAGTTACAAAAAAACAGTTACTATCATCAGTACTAAGTGCAATGACTCAAAATCCTCTCTGAACATTATTGCCATTACCTGAACACAAAGAGAGACAACATCTGCAAATCGGGACAGAGCCTTGTTGGAGAGGGTTCTTTTGATTTCTGGATCAACCATCTCCGCCAAAGACTCATTGTCATGGAGCCTAGAAGAAGCCCATTTTACCAAAGATTGTTCCTCTTCAGGTCTAGATCTGTGGTAGCACAAAAATGTTTAAGCATTTTGAAAATAAACATGATGCGTAACAATGTCTGTTAATATGTTAAACGTATAGCCTACTTATCAAAAGGTCTCCTTCCAGTCAACAGCTCCAAGAGCAGTACCCCAAAGGCGTAAATGTCAGCCTTTGTATTATCAGCTCCAGGATTCCCATGATCAGGTGCTACGTAACCAGAGTTGCTGATAGCAATTTCAGAAGCCTGTTTGTTTCAATGTTTATACAATAAATATCAACTCTTAGTTTATCTTTCTACACACGTTTCAAACTCGATCGGAAAGAGCATTGTGGAAGAACAGCACATGGATTAGAGATAAACTTTTGGTTGCACTGTTGGCCTATATAACAACTATGGTTTCAATTCATCTCACCAAAGGAAACTATCGGGAAAATTACCTTGATTTTGACACTGTTGCTTGCCAATGGCTTCAGAATCCAAAGTCCACAATCACATAGACGAGGTACAAATTCTTTGTCCAGTAAGATGTTGGCCGCCTTTATATTTCCATGAGCAACAGGAGGTGAGAATCTTGAATGCAAATAGCTGAAAACAAAATTTCAAGAACGCATCATTACTACAATAGAAGAGATACAACAGAGAACCTTGTCACCTAATATTCTCCTGATTCTCTGCCTTAAAGACAAAAGCGGCAAATACCTCCTTATTATATTAGTCTGTTGATATTATTGAACTTTAAAAGAATGTTATAGCTTACTATGGGAATTAATGGAATTGTTGAGGTGAACTAAACATGATATACTTACTCCAAACCCGTAGCAACTCCTAGTGCAATATTCAGCCGGCTGATCCATGACAAGGGCTTATGTCCTTTACCATGGAGGACAGCATCGAGAGGCAAATGTTTGATATACTCGTACACAAGTAGATGTTCTCCATGTTCTACACAATACCCCTTTAGTGGTATTATGTTTGGGTGCCTCAGTCTGGATAGTGTCCAAATCACATCCAGAAATTGTTCTTCTTCGTATAAAGACAATGAAACCGTGTTGATGTTTTTCACAGCTAATACCTGCCGAGAGAGAGAGAGAATGAGGATCCAGTAAAAGAGCTCTTAACATCTGATTAATTTCCACGAATTCATGTAAATCACAATCGATAAAGTAGGTTCCAGGAGATACTTTGCCATCCGGGAACTCAGCTTTGTAAACAGAACCAAGAGATCCTTCTCCAAGAAGATTCTCTTCACTGAAGCTATTTGTTGCTAATTGAAGCTCGGCAACAGTATACATTGTTGCACAAACTGGAGCTTTGTAATTGTTGACAAAACTTCTTCTTGCAGGCACTTTATCTGTCCTGATAGGGCCACCGGATGCTACATTGCTCTCCCCGAGAATGGGTTGAGATTTGAGAGGTAACAGATGTGGACTTGCTTCAGATGCTCTTGAAGAACATCCTATAACCATAAAAACAGAGAATGAAGGAGAAAAAGAAAAATGGGTAAGAATTAGTAATATGACAATACTTGATTCTCTTCATAAAAAATAACACTGTTGGTGACAAAAAAAATAACAACAGTTTCTCTGCAGTAAAGCACTTGATTAAATTGAAATTTAACATATTTATTCGAATGATGGAATTCCAAGCTGTGACTAGTTGAAAAGGTAAGCGTAGATATCTGCATAATCTGGACATGGGCACTGATAATAAGAGTTAAAATGTTCAGGCGGTAATAATCTATGGAAAAGTTCTATGTTATAATTGTGGAGCACGTACTGCTCATTTAGTTGCCAATTCAAGATCTAATAGTATGACAAGAAATGATTCTCACCCCTGGCCCTGCGGAGTGGAAAAAAAAGGAATTTCTTAACATGAAAAGCAAAATAAATTGCACAAAATGTTGTAATCAGTGTTGCCACGCCCACTATACAAGCAACTCCTCCAGGGGCAAACCCTTTCTTCTTGTGCCTTTTAAGAGAGGAATAGTCCTCCATGGCAGTAACCTCTGTTGTCGGAGGGCCACTATAATTTTTTGCAGGTGGCTCTTTTTCCAGAGGAAAATTCCAGGGAGGATAGTTTGCCACTGTATGGAACTTATTCCCGGCAATCCTAATAAGTTGAGAGAACATCCAACGCACAGGTTTGTAGTTATTAACCTATTACTGTTCAATGAAACTAAGAAAAACAGCGACCTTTTGATCACTTACCACAAGTTTGTTATTGCCTGAAATTGGGTTGGAACTACACCACTAAAATGATTATTTCGGATGTTTCTGAAATGAAATTGTGTAAGAACAGGATCAAGTCACATTTTAAAATTTTTACATGGAGACAAAAAAAAAGGACTAAGATGAAAAGAGGAGAGCTACTGACAGGTCGGTTAGGGGAAGATTAGCCAGGTATACAACTGATCCTGTAAACTGGTTGTTCTGCAAGAACCTGTGAATATGGCCAGTAGACATATTTTATCCTACACGATCCAAATGAAAACAAAATGTAATTTACCAGGCATAGTGGAGAAAGAAGTATCAAACTCACAGTCCAGTAAGATTTGTCAAAGATCCAAATGAACTTGGTAGATCTCCATCGAGGTTATTATGCGACAAATCCCTGAGATTGAGACTTTTGTGAGCTAATAATCATGCTTACAAAGTAATCCATGAATTATTATGAAAACTAATAAAATTACACCTAGCAGGCAATTGAAAGTATAGGATGGGTTGAAATGCTTGAGAAACTACATATCCTCATCCTGTTATTAAATTGTTTTTCACTTACTTTGGGACGAACAAAATTTAAAGTAAAACCCATGACATTGCATCCTCTCCTTTCATTGAGCCCTCACAACAAGGATTACGGATCAACTGAGCACCTCTGGTCTTTTGAATTACTTTTGACTCCTCAATCAGAGAATTCGTTGTAATTCTGTACCTTTTTTTACAGTTTGATTATCCAGACCCTTACAGGAATTGTATATTCTTGAGTCTTGCAATACACTAATCTCATTACTTAAAAAATAAAAAAAATAAAACCAGTCTCCCAAAGAATGCTCATAGTTGAAGTCACTGGGTTAGACTATATCTTTAACTGAAAATTACTTGCTTTAGGGATACAATAAAAAAGTTTAAGATTCTGCCATTTTGCATTTGACACAACATTTTTCATGCATCAGATTGACACATCTATAAGTTCTTACCACTACAATTTTGCAGCAGTAACAAATAGTACTGTCAAGCATCGCTAAAAATACAAATGGTAAATTAAAAAGCACAGAAGAGTATACATCTCTTTAAGATTCTGTAGGCCAGTGAAAACATTGCCAACAGGTCCGGATAAGTGGTTGTGGCTTAGATTCCTGCAGAATACCAACCATATAGTACGCTTGAAAACTTAAAAACAAAGCCCTGGGAAGATAATGCAATTTGAATAAGCAGCCTAATTACTTACAGGTGTTGCAGAAATTTGATGCTTGGTAGAGAATGGGGAATATTTCGGCTTAAGTTGTTGCAAGCCAAATTTCTGTATTTGTGAGGAATTAAATATGAACACAGATAAAGAAAGCACAGTTTAATATTAACGTGTCTTAAGAAATGCTCTTGTTAACAGAGCTTGGTCAAGAAAGATCATTTAAGCATCTACGAGAAAGAATATGGAAGTTCAATAACATACATATGTGTGGCATTGGGCGGCAGACCATACGGAATTTCTCCCAGAATGTAGTTAGAGCTCATGTCCCTGAGACAATAATTCAAATGTAAGAATCAAAGTGACTCCAGAGATTTGATGAATCGGTTAATATGAAAAAATTCACTTACAGTTGCCTCAAATTACGCAGATAATGAAGCTGGGTTCCGAGGTATCCACTGATGTTTAGTTGATGAAGTTTACTACATTAAGGTGGGAGAACAAATTAGTGTCATATTCTAGTCTACATGTCATCTTGATTGAAAAGGGCTAATGTGCACTACATGTGTGTTACAGATGATCCGGAACATAGCACTCCAGTCCATGATTCCAGACATGGATCGACTCCACCTAATCTCCACCCGTTGAGCTGTGGTGGGTTGTTTAGTGCCCTATATAGATCTTGAAGGGCTACGACTGCATAATTTTTTTTTTTTGGTTTTTTGGAAATGCCATCAATAATCGATCAAACAAACGAAACAAGAAAGTCAACCATATTTGGTCTATAAGCACTACTCGTTAGAAAATATAATCAATTTGAAACTAATCATTGCTGTTGTTTGTTCACTTACTTTTTATCTTTAGTTTCATTCTTCTAGATTTTTTTTGAACTACAGAGTATTATTCATAAAAATTACTCAAAACCACCGTACGAATCACAAGGACTACAAACAAGTTAAATGTATGCAGAAATTACCATCGTAGGGATCCGTAAGACCCCAAGTTTGCATAACCAGGACCACCAAGAACAAAAGAACAGTGCAACACCAAAAGAAGCTCTGCTTCTCCATTATAAGTTGACTCTATATTCGTTCACCTCCTTTCCTGGAAAGCCAGAGAAAGTTCGGTTACTTAACTCTCGAAGAGAACAGTTGCGCAAAGAAAAACAATGAATGCAGTCGGAGGAGTCTGTTTGGTGGTCAAGAAAGTAAGGAAAAAGGAAAGGAACCAAGAAGAAAGAGAGAGAGAAGAATTGAAAGCTTCGAGGCTCCTCACGCTTTAAGAAATGCAAGTCTGGAGCAAAGAAAAACAGTTTCTATGCTAGTTGGTGTTTGTTTTCCTGAAACCAAAGAGAAGAAAGCAGAGAGAAAAGAGGTGTAAAGCGCGCCATCAGAATTCCACGTCAGCTAATGACGGTTATAGTCGTGTTTACACGTGTCAAAATACTGTTTGTTAATCGTTTGGATCTAAATCAAAAGGTCCATTTTAGTTGAGGTTCATTTCAGGTCTTTTGGGCCATTTCTTCTCCCTCACTGTGTACTTGTGACCGTGTGAAGAAGAGTAGCAGAGAGGGCGATGGCTGAATCAACTAGCGAACGACAAGGAAATCGAGGAGAGGAGGAAGAAGATTACATGGGGGATCTCTCTCACTTCATTCCACCTGAAGCCTCTAACGCGTCTAAGTTTTCGTCTATAAAAGTCTGTGCTTTGGGTTCTTTGTATTATCTATGCTGAATTTTTGTAGTGTCTTCAATACATTATACACTAAAGAAAGTTATTTCTGGGAATTATTTACATTTTTGTAAATTTTTTTAGCTTGAAAGATTTTACATGTTGGGATTTGAATTTGGTTTGCTACCCAAAACATGAATATTTAACCCTAAGTTGCTGGCTATTTTGTGAGAGCATTCGAATTTGATAGTAATATACCTGTTGGAATGAGGTTGGTGTCAAGTGTATTTAAACATTACCCAGAAAAAGAACAAGAGAAGAATTAAGTGGGTGTGAAACTTGAACTTGTTTAATTTGTAGTTCAGGAAACGCGAAGCAGGTTGTTAAGGTGGTTGCAACTTTTCTTCTTTTTTTTTTCACTTTCAATGTTTCTTTCTTCAAGGACTAGATATCAGTTCTTGTTTTCTTATTATTAGATGAATTGTTTGTGGATCATTATGGTTTTTCACGTAAAACTGGGACATGTTTATACTTCTTGAAGCTGTCTCCTCAAGGTTGTTATTAGCTTGAACTTCACCGGGCTTTATGGTGTTTGATCTCACTTTGAAATATGTCTGCAGAGTACTAAAGACAAAAATCCAATTTCTCAATCATCAAAAAAGAAGTCAAAACTCAGCTGGCAAGAGCAGCGTAAGCTTGAAAGGGAGAGAAAACAACAAGAAGAAGACGAGCAAACCTTAGCCAAAATAGAGGCTCCAATACCACAATCCAACATTGGGTTTAAATTGCTGAAGCAAATGGGTTATACTCCTGGTTCAGCTCTTGGAAAGGAAGGTTCAGGCAGATCTGATCCTGTGGGGATTGAAATTCGACGAACGCGTGTTGGAATTGGGCGTGAAGACCCATATAAGGAAAAGAGGAAAAGAGAGGAGTTTGAGATGGAGAGAGAGAAAAGAAAGGAAGAGGAATTGATGGCAGAGTTCGGATCTTGGCAGAGGTCACAATGGCGAATCCGAAGAGTTGTGGTAAATTTCAGGAAAGCAAAAACAACTCTTGATCAACTGGAAAACAAAGAAGTTGTGCAGACAAAGAAAAATGAGGATGAGGAGGGGGAAGAAGAGGAAGAGGAAGAAGAGGAAATAACAGAAGAGGTAACATATTATTGAACATTCTTTTTTCACTTTTAAGGCTTTTCATTCTTTGTGCAAAATAGAGGAACATGCTCAAATTCAAATGCCGGAGGTCATCCTAGGGTCCAGTGTAAAGAAAGGCATTTTAGAAAAATATTTAGGATTTTTATTTTGCTCCCAAAATAATAGTTGGCAAACTGGTTACAATTGTGCCTAATGAATTGTATTCATATTGGGCATAGGGCTTTGTTATCGTTTTTGTGGTTCATTATGTTATTATTTCATTATCAGAATTGGATAGTAATATAACTTTTGGATAAAATAAGATTCGCCACATTTGGATATGATGGAGGTGAGACTAACTTGACAAAGTTGGGAGAGTACTACAAAATAAGAATTTGGGCAGAAGGAAGGTGGATGCCTTCAATCAAATTTCCTGTATTATGACCTCTGTGATTTTGGGCACTCCTCTTTTCTGGCTGATTTCAGCTACAGTTAAGGCTTATGCTTCAAAGTCTCTTGTTTCTAGATTTAGAAACTGTTCTTTATGGTGAGCTTGACAGATTCAGTGTTTTGAATACCAAGTGGTTGTTGGAAGCTTTGATGGGCTCCAAATAAAAGAACTTTCACAAAATATGTATTTGTGTTGATAAGAAAGTTTATGAATATAAAAGACACATACAAGATACAGATATTTCTCTCTAAGTGTTAGTGCACTTTTTCTCTCAATATTTGTTTCTCACAAAGAGCTATGGCTCTCAAAACATTTCTTTTTCAAATGCTCTCTATTTTTTTCTCATGCATATAAATGACTGCTAAACAACTTCAATTACAATTTAGCCACTTTTTTGACACATGTCATGTTAAACTTCACCCACATGTCTTACTTCTTTACCAAGTATTTCAAGTTTATCCATAATCTTTCTAATTCATCTATCACTTCCATAATTTGGCTACATCAATTAACTCACCCTTATCTACAAGTTTCTTCCACAAACTTCTAAATTCATCCATAAATTTCCACATCATCACTAGATATTTGTCTCCAACCTAAACCTTATCTTTTTTCATAATTACATAATTATCCATGATGAAGGTGATTTGTATTTTCTAACAGTGGTTTTATTTTTATTTTGACAACACTCTGGTTACAAACTAGAGGGGTTGGGGTGTGAAAGGCTACATTAGTAAACTCATAAATCAATATCAGAGTTTTCATGTGCCACTGCGATAGTGCAATCCATGTGAAATATTTCTGCTCAAATCCTATGCATTCTAACATGATGGAGTTTCTTTTGGTTGAGGAAAAGATGCCTTAAAATGGATGTGTTATTATTCTTTACATTTTTGTTTTGATTTATCTCTTTTATCATTTTTAGATGCTTTTATGTAAACATTTTCTTCTATTTTGCTTACGAAGGGTTTCTTTAGTTTCTGTTCAGAGAGATAGTTTCAGGTGTCTTAGATGTCTTCTTTTGTTTGTACGTTATGTGCCTTGACAAAGTTGCATGAATATTTACAGTCTGCATTTGAACCGGGTATCTATGTCTATGTCAGATTTATAAGCATGTGTAAAACATAATATATACGTAATAAAACCCATTAGCAAATGCTAAGATTATACTGGATTTAGATAATCGTTTGGTTTATCTTTTTTTTTTTTCAATTTACTTATATTTTTCTTCTTTGTTATGATAAACCTTTTTCATTGAATGTTGTCATCATAATCAATCATTTACTGTTACAGGATTTGCAAGAAATATTGATGAAATTAAGAGATGAGTATCGATATTGCCTGTTCTGTGGTTTTCAGGTAAGTTTTCTTGTTATTATCGATTGCTCTAGCTAATTTCACGAATCTTGAGGTACGTGCTTCCATGAACATAAGATCTAAGCACTGATATGAAATGACGCTTGCATGACACCAAATCCTAGTTTCATTCTAATCGGTGAGCATGTAAATTGTACTTGTTTCAGTATGAGTCAATGGAAGCGCTTTTATCCAACTGCCCTGGTCCAGATGAAGATGATCACTAGAGTTGCTTGGTGCTATTGTAAAAGGCTATGAAAAGCAAACTGGCTTGCGATGCTTGCAAGTTATGCCTCTTTCCTATTAGATTGATAAAAACGATTCGGAGAGGTGGAATTCAGCATGGTTGGCATTTATGCTGTCTTATATTTTGAAAGGAATGTTGAGTTCAAAATATGGAGGTTTGTATCTATGCCCTTGAGCTTACATTAAGTCAGCAATGGTTATGATGCCCATGTAGGAGGCTGGATTGAGTACATATCTGTGCTAGCCTCATAACGCGATCTGTAATTGTTAAAGAAGTTGAAGCATCACCAGCCTTTTGGTAAAGACGCAATCTTTGGCAAGTTCATACTAATTTTCATCAGAATCGAGATAAAAAATCTTTCTCAAGATTCAGTACCCTTTTCCATAGCTGGGGAGCATGAAGAAGAAGATCCTGTAAAATAAATCATCAAACATTGTTGTTTCTTTTAGATGTTCCTGTTATGAATAACCAGGATACTAGTGGCACGAGGCTGCTGTTCATTACTGGGCAATCCGCAAATGTTTGTTATGGTTGCCCAACGGTTATATTACCTGTAAAAACCCCCTTTTCAGCAGACAATGAAATCGTGAAACTTGATCTTTCACACTCTTCTGAATTTTCTCTCCTTTCTTTCATCCTCTAATTATCTATTCGTAGTATATGGATCTTGACACCCCTGGATTGGACTCAAAAGATATCTAGCTAAACAGGGGAGAAATAAGCATGATGGCTGAAGGAACGTGCGGGCAATGATTGAGACGTATGGAGGAATCATTGAATTGGAAGATGCGGAAAATGCAAAATGACCGAGTTATCAGCAACAGGTGTTCATTTATACAAGGCACAATCTCAACTTCAATCTTGGAGTCTCCAACTAGAAACTGTTTGGATACAGGGGTAGGGTATGGTAAATCAAGCTTCGATCAAAAACACCAATAAGATTTGACAAAGTGGAATTTTCTCCATTTGAAGATGATAACGTGCACAACTGAATTTATAGAGTTGGGCAGTTCTTTGAGATGGATCGCATGCACTTGTAAACGTAGCGTAGATGAAAATAGTTGTTCACGTGGAGGATATTGGGGGAAAATGGCGCCAACGTATATGAGGTATCGAATGATATGAGTAGAGATGAGCTGGGGAGAATGTATACTGATGCTGACACAACGTTTGATGATTCAACCAAAGAATATTGCGCGGTCTTTCAATAAATTACAACATGCCTATGTCCGAGCTAGGAAGTAAGAAGCTGTGACATCTGTCAGTTATTTACATGTATATCTTCTATAATGTAAACCCACTATTCATTTCACCTCACGGTTGGAAACTAATGATTGACTTTGTCCACAAATATTTTAGATTTTCTTATAATGATCAAATTATATTTGGACTTGTTTCCACTTTTTTAGTTATTCTCGATACAATTTTTAATCAATCTGATTTTTTTTGTACCATTCGTTTAATGAGAAAATAGGTTCGATTTTACATAATCAAACCAAACCTATGGGACTTAAGAAATGAAGGAAGGGAATCAAAAAATAAGTTCAGAAGGCGAATCTATCAAACTTGATCAACCATTAACGAGTAATCCTAATGTGGGGGATTTCGTGTAATAAGTTTTTGATATTCCGCAACACCTGTTAAAAACTGGATGTGGGATGATTTGCGATTTCTTCATTCATTTCCACCCAATGTAATAGATTTTTTTTAAGAACATATTCCAACCAATTTCAAAAAATATAAATTTGTATCAAATTAAAACTAGTAACTAATCCCAACATTGCAATATTGAAAAAAATCATGTAGGCAAAAAATCTCAAATAGCTTTAGTAAGAAGCTATGACATCTGCCTGTTATACTTGAAATAGATTGAGACCACTTAAAACTTCAATCATTCCACCAATTCAACCTTAGTTCCTCCCAATAAACCAACTACTTCTAGCGGACTTTTCCTTCACCGAGCATATCAGCTAAAAATGACCTATCGAAACCAATACAAAAATAGTAGAGACAATTAAGTAGCAAGGAATCCTCAAATACCTATATTTTTGGTGTCATGAAAAGCTTTCATTAGGTCACAAATGCCAAAAACAAAAAATCAATAGAATTTTTTGTGGTGGAGAATGATGAAGAAGAGAAGGAGAATCACATCAGTTTGAAGGAAATAGGGTTGATCTTAACAAAGATAAACAGCCACTCGTCTCTTTTTAAATTATATCAGTGATACAAGCGGGTGAATACAAATAATATAATTTTGTAAATGCTAATAATTGTGTTAAGATTGATGATATCAAGATGACAATGAGTAGAGTATCACAATTACCTTTGTGATCAATTGTGTAAAAATTTTGAGTGGAGCTCACAACGGATTCAGTTTATTATTGATACTCTACTTTACTCTTGGGAGGTTATGATTTAGTACTTATAATTGAATGATCCACTTTTGAAGACATCATATGCTATTTCAAAAAACTAAACAATGTTGTTCTACTGGAATGACCAACACATATTTTATAAACAATGGTCCTGTCCATGAAAGCTAAGTGGTAAACTCTAAATCAGGAAAATGCTAGCGAAACCTGAGAACAACAATCAGCTATTTATGCTCTAGTTGAAGTACTCACCAAATCACCAATTATAGGAGCTACCTATTGAAGAATCTTCAAAAGGTGAGCTGAAACATTTGAGCTCTGCTTGCTGAGTTTGGCTCTCTTTTGCAAAACCTACTAGCTTACCCCCCGTAAAGGAGCCATGACCATAGAATTTTGCTGAAAGAGGGAACATAAATCATGAATGTTTGCCCATACAGATATGCTAGCCTACAGAAGATCATAATTGAAGAACTAATACAAGATCTACTAAAGCAAACAATCATACAACATAATAACATCTTTTCTTCTACGGTTAGTCCTGGTGAAGAAAAAAGATAATTTTTGGAGACTATGTATTAATTATAAGGAGCTTAACAGATACACTATTAAAGACAAATTATTAATTCTAGTAACGGAAGAGCTGTAAGACAAAATAAATGAGCCAACTTGATCTTTTAAGTTGAAGTTTGCAGTCAGGGTATTATCAAATTAGGATATACTCTCCAAACATCCCCAAAATAGTTTTCAAGATTGACGAGTGTTTTAATAATATTTTTTGGACTTACCCATCGCCTTAAAATTTCATAATGATGTAGTGTAAAGCTTAAAATAGCAAAGAAATCTCCCGTCTCACACTAGAGACAAGAAATCCAAAATTACAGCTAAAGTTTCTTTCTCAAATTGTTCACAGCCCCCCAAAAAAACTAAAAGTCCCTTTATAAGATAACATAACAACCCTAAAGGAAAAGAAATTAAATGACAAATTTGCCCTTAAACTTACTTCAACATGCCCTCTTTGGGTGGTCCATATGAGCCAAAATTGCATCAATTACGGATTCCACAACAGTCCACCCACTTGAGAAAAACTCATCCTTGAGTGTTCGATTGCATTTATAGGATCACTAGAACAATGAAAAGGATATATATTAGCAACATTAAATGTCTTCAAGTACCTATGGTAGGCGATAGATCCACTACATAGGCGTTGTCATTGATTTTCTTAAGAATCTTTTAAGGACCATATTTCTTGGGCTACAATTTGTTGTAACTACCAATAGGGAGTCGTTCTTTTAGCAAAAAAACCATCACATCATCACCAAATGAGAAGACTTTCATACTGCAAAGTCTACCAACACCTCGCTTATATCTGGCATTGACACCCTCTAACTTAAGTTTGACCTCATTATGCACATTCTTGAAAACGATCTAGAAGGAGGGTTGAATAGATTTTTTACAACTTTTCGCGAGGTGCTACAAAATAAAGAGTTAATACACATAAAACAAGCAAACAAATTGAAATGTAAAAATGTAAAAGAGTAGAGAAGAGAGGTAAACACAATGGTTATAGAGGTTCGGTGCTACGTCCTATGTCCTCTACCTAAGCTCCCACTTACAAAACTCTTTACTACACACTTTTTAGTTCAATATGAACTCTTCCAACCCAACTTGATTTCCATCTTAAGCTACTTCTTACAATCGATCTATTTTCCTGCACAAATCCTACCACACAAGTGATTCTCCTCTAATCACTCAGCTCACAATAACAATGATAGAAATTGAAGTAAAGCTCAATACAGCTGAATACAATTGAATATGCTAAGAGCAAATTGATAGTAAATTTTGATCTTTGTTAAGTATGCTTCACTTTGGACTTGTGTATATGATCCTTTGGAGTTCTGTCCTTTATTTGTAGGTTTCAAGATGTTTGTAGAAGTTGTAGAACTCTCCTAGCCGTTGTAGAATGCTCCTAGCCATTGTAGAATAATTTTTGTTCTGTTTGTAATCAATTGACTCAGTCAGATTATGTTTATCTGCAACTGATAGTCGATTAGTCGATGTGTAATAGTCGACTAGTACATTATAGTCAACTTGTCTTCAAGAATCAGTCGACTAGTACTCACATTTTTTATGAACCTTTTTGCTCTGTTCTTCGAATAGTCAACTAATGTGATGATAGTCGACTAGTCCACTTATCTATCTAATAGGTCTATTGTTAATAGTCGACTTGCAACATGCTGGTCGACTTGTCTCAAGCTCCAACTGACAGATCTAATTATTATTAGTCGGTTTGCAACTTGATAGCCAACTAGTATTGGCACCAACTGACAGATCTCACATATTCTTCAATCTAATTTATTGAGATGCTGATTTGAATTATTTGCACATTGTTTATCTTTGCACGTTGAAGATATGTCAACCTTGATTTGCACAAATCCTTTATTTGAATTTCAATTCAAATACCTGAAATTATTTCTTAACTAATTCAATTAATTTTATTATTATCAAAACATAGAAGGATTTAATTTGTCAACCTCCATTGGTCCAACAATCTCCCCCTTTTTGATA
>JANZLX010000004.1:23672510-23685445 GCA_025531955.1 Erythroxylum orinocense | reverse complement strand
ATTTGCTTCAAAATTTTTCATTGCCAGCTACAATTATTACAACAGCTATTAATCAGTCTTAGGACTCATACGATGACAACGTGTTTCATTCATGGTTGGTTTGTTATAATCGTTATAGATGCTGCACTTCGACGTCGTTTTCTTGCCCTGACTCTCCCTCTTCATTCTTCGGTGTCAGTGTCACCCCCTTTTTTGTCTGTTACATACTATGGTTATGATTCGTAACACCTTATCAATAAAGTTAGAATTTAATCCCAACAAATTATTCGCAAAAATAATACGTGAAATGCACAGAATCATGCCTAGTAGATCAAACAATCGGTTGTCCTCGTCTATCTAAGTCTACGAGTTGCATGCAGAAATGATGTTGGTTACAAAGAAACAGTATCAACGAGTTTTTGAGCGTTTGGCATGACAGATACAAAAACAAGTTCAAACCCAGGGTCTACATAAAGATTGTAGTGTTCCATCACCAGTTGACAGCAAATACACATAGTTCCTTTATTTTACCATCCAAAAGTTCACTAAAAGACTAGGCAAAAATGCCATGCCAACGATCTCCACCTATTGAAAGAGTTTTTTTTAGTAGCTGCATAACAGTCATCGAAGTGACCAGTGCATGTGCAAAGTGGACGAGTCATAAGCCCTTGAGTGCTCAAGTTCCATGTATTGCCTCCTATTCTGTTGAGACAATTGTAGCTCACTGGAGAAGTGGTTCGTTAGCGGCTGTGAGATATGAGGCAATCCTAGATCAGGACGCAGATCGAGTGAACTGCTACTAACTTCATTGCCCTTGAAACACCAAGAGGAGTTTGGATACTGATTCACTGCAGAAACATGCGGGGCTGTTGATTGAACCATTCCGGCATTGACCAAATTGTTGACCTCAAGTCCTGTTGTTCGGTTAACAGAGCCCCATGGTTGATTTGACAGAAGAGAGAGAGCACAGGTCGAGTCAGTAACATCGACTCCTGTGAAGCATTCTCCCGAAGGAATTCCAGAACTGGAGAAGCCAGTCCCAGCAGCAGAACCCTGCAGGTAAATGCTAGTTGGAGGATTTTGGGAGCTATTCTGCCACGGATGGGTAACGGACCTTCCCATACCAGTGCCCTGACTCCCATGTACCCGTTCAGAAGATCTTGTAGTTGGCCATCCATCCCTCCCACTAAGCCTTGAGTATGCAGTGAAGTCCAAAACAATGCCTCCAACCCTATTACTGTTATCTGTCACACAAAGAACACAAGACGTATTGCGTATCACCACTATTAAGACGGCAAAGATGACTTCTACATTTCATATATTTACCAAAAACAGTAGACGAAATTCGACCAAAGCGGGATGACGACACTGATCCAGCCGGGGGCTTCCTTCTTCGTTCATTATGGCCAGCAAGGCGCCTACGGCAACTTCGTTTTCCTTGGTCAAATTCAGGAAGCTGATGAAATCTGTGAACAGAGAAACAAGTTATTGGCAGTTCCAGAGAGGCACAGCATCAGTTTCATCTATTTGAGTAGAGAAGGAAAAAAAAAAGAGAAAACTAGGATCTAATTACACTCATGTATGTTTTTTTCACAATGTCTATAAACTGCAATCTATAAAGTAAAAGACCTCTATGAATTGTCACCATGTTGGTGTGTATAAAATTTGCAGTGAAAAAGTTTGGCTAGTTTACAAAGCAAATACCAAGTCAAGCAGGATAGTCATTGCAAGAATAGATCAACCAATAAAACAGATTGATGTTTCAATTTTTGTGCAACCATTGTCTTCTTGGCTATTGCAGCCCTCAAACGATCATGATACATCAAATATAAACATGTAAGAAATATATTACAAACTAAAACTTTGAAATTACGTCATGTGTTACTAGATCTAAACCATGAAACTAAAATTTTGAATTTTGAAACCGAGTCATGCATTACTAGATCTAAACCATAACAAGAAACAACATATTTAAATGTGCAAGGGTATCCCGTATAGTCCCAATTCCGAGTGAAATGAACAATGCTATATCCAGTCATAGAAATTAGCTTCGCCAACAAATTCATCTTTAGAACATGGAAACAAGTTTTCAGAAGCTGAAGCATGTTTTCCCTCTACTAAGTAAGTTGAGCAAACAGAACGCAGCACTATCCTGCCTGCAAGAACAGGCCAAAGAATGGAAACAACAAATAAACAAAACTTTGTAACAGAAAACCTAATTATAGGATTACAAGAATACAGTTTGATACCAATCTTCCCATTGTTTATGTTTGTTTTAACATAATGATTAATCTTGAGAGGTGACAACCAATTCCTAAACAAATTTCATACAAGTTCTTAGCTGCAATGCCATCAAGTAACTGTAATTGAAGGAAGCTCATCGGTTCCATTACCAATTTGGAACAGCTCCAGAAAGCTGCCTCCTAAAACTCAGTTTCCCTAAAATATTTTCAGACTAAGAACAGTTAATCATCCAACAGCCAATGTTATTAAAGAAAAATGTCAAAACATTAAAAAATCTACTTTTTTAAAGATCCACCTGGCTCTTATAATTTGTCAAAATCAATTTTTTTAAGAACCAGGCCGTTCATATACCATAGCATGGCTGCAATGGAGAAACATGGTAGCAGTTGCCGCAAAAGGATTATCAAGGGCTAAAAGTGGCTACTAGTTCGCTCTCTTTCCATCCATAGTAGATGTCTATCACTAGCTTAAAGTCCAAAAGATAGCTTATTTTTTATTCACATAGGCCACTCAATGAAATAAGACATTGAACTCCCTAAAACACATCAACTGAGAGGGTTTGCTTAGCCAGATTGAGATCATATAAATTTAGAAATCAATTTCAACCAATTATCCACTATAAAGGACTCCAAAAGTACATTAAACTAAAAATGAAACGATTGCAGGCTCTCCCTTCTTATGACAAAGGATTGTAGGGTTACCCCTTGCTTTTTGATTCAATAGGCCCAATGGAAATGGTAGAGCTACCTTCACTAAGTAAAATTTTCAACGCCATAGATGAACAATTCAGTGATTTTAGCTTGATTTCCTTCATTCTTCATCATGAGAATCAAGGTCATCTTGTAAGCATCAAGTAGAAGGTACATTATAGACAACAAAAACCATCAAATGAAGCAAATCAATTACTTTGAAACTAGAATTTGTGTTATGAGCCCTTAACCTGGCTCTTGCTGGCATACATAATTAGCTAACAATCAAGAATCTCAAAGAAGCATTCCAGTAATTTTCCTACTATGAACAAATCACAGTAAGACTTTACAGCGAGATATCAAGATTGGTCCAAAAGCATCTTATGATCAGATACAACCTAAACAAACTCGACACTGAGATCTCATCCATATTAAGAATAGACCAAAAGCAAGCACAACTAAAAGTCATTTCTAGAAATCATGTTTTGATTCTATTTAAGGGATAAAAATATGATACCACCATTAAAGGGTGGTAATATCATGGATAGGAAGCTCATTCAATCTCATAGTTTTGAAAAGTTCCTCATAATTTCGTGATAATTAAACGTGACAGCACTTATTCATGCATGAAATTCCAATAGAGAACCATGTCGCCCAGGTCAAAAAATAAAATCTTATTTCCTTCCTTTCTTTTTTTTCTCCCCTTTTATTCCTTGACTATACATGTGAGAGAACATCTCTTGCGGCAAACCCCTTAAGCCATATTTTGAAGCAGTAGATTCATGCATAAGTGTGAAGAACAAGGAGACACTGCAAGTTAGCACTGACATCAACATCAAGAACATAACATATTGGATTACTGCAGAAAAAGCAGACTCGTCATTGTATATCACACCTGTAGGTCTGCCAATGGCATGGTTCGGGTAATAAAAGAAGTTGAAAAGCTTCAAAAATCCATGTTTTTTTAAACAGAAAGTACAACTACAAATATCTAGAAACAAAGTAGCATGCTATAGACAAAGTTAAATAGAGGTGAAATCGAGCTCTAAACGATAGACTTGGGGATAATTAATTTGTTTTAGCACAAAACCAAAATGTCAAAACCGCTTTCTAGTAAGCCTCCATTTAGGTACCTTTCCAAACGATAGACTTGACTTACCGCCATTACAAACAAAAAATAACAATATAATACAAAGTCAAATAAACATCAGATGAAACATAAGTATTCCTAAAACATTCCTACCCAACAAGATGCGGAAACAATCCAAAAACCAATCAGCACAAGCGACATAACAAAAAATAGACTGATGGCACCAAAAACAAACAAAACACACCTAATTTAAGGACACTGAAAGCTAACTAATAAACTCGTATACACACAGATTACTTCAACAGCATCCATAACCAGCACTTGGAAGATTAAACAAATTTAATCAAATTCAGCTTAGTCGCATACCTCTTTCAATCTCTGTAAAATAAATATAAGCTGAAACAATCACTAACAAGGGTAACGAGAACGCGTTAGTTTACACAAAATACGTAAACCCCAGTGCTAACCCCAGTATAAAAAGCAATCTAAACGCTGCAGCTAGCATCTAAAATTGGAAAGAATAAAGTTACTAAAACTAGAAAACAAAACAACTAACAAAGAATAAAACATGTAGCAGGACTGTAGTAGTATGAAGAAGTGACCTGCTACACTGTTGACAAAATCTTTGTTCCAAGCCAGCAACAACGACTTTAGGAGACTTGGAGTGCATGCCACAAACTTTGTGCCTTGAATAGTAAGCCTTAGCATCACTTAGATCCACTTTGCACCCCTCAACTTGACACCTCGGTGGTTGCTGCTGGGTGCCCTGAAACCTCCTCGCCGGTGCAGAACCGGACGATGAACCAGCTGCAGACTTGGCCGGAGAACCAAAACCCGCATCCTTAAAGTAGATTTTTTTACCGAATTTGAGGCCGTTCACTGACTCATTTGGTGGAGAGGGAGCATTTGAGCTGCCAGAATCTACCAAAGAGCCAGAACCCATTTCCATAAATGGTGCCTACAGTTCATTCATGGCAAGTCTTGTGTGGGTCATTCGGAGACTCTGCAAAAGCTTGGGTTTTTGCGACTGTGAAAGAGAAGAAGAAAAAAAAAGTACAGATTTTGGTGGAGAGAAGGAGGCGGGTTAGTACAGAGAGAAGAAACGAGTTAAAAGTAGCAAAAAGCAGACACCTGACACTGGCCCATGCCAGCGAGAGGGGGTCTACAAAAACAGACTGACGAATTAATCAGGAACCATACGCTCCCTTTCTCTCTCTGAAAGTTAAAAACAAACACAGACATGGAGAGAGTGAAAGAGACAGAGCGTCCAGAGCTCGGCGACAGAGGTGGGGTACTATTTCGAGGAAGTTATAGGAAGAACCTTTCTTGCCTTTAGGGGAGTTACTGACATGGCAAAAACTACACTAATAGAAAAAAAGTACGTGGATGAAATGAAAATTTGTATTTGATATTAAATTATTATTAAAAGGTAACATTTTCCTTACTCGTCGTACTAAATTATAGACTTACTAAATATTATTAATTTAAGGGTAATAAATATTACCTTCAAAAAAATATAATAAATATAAATAAAATTTTTTAAAAATCTACAAATTTTAAAATTATGAAAAAAATACCACAATATACTTATTTAGGATATTTTTTTAGAGTGAATAAAATATAATTAATTAAATTATATTTAAAATTTTATATAAAATAAATTTTTATTTTTTAAAATTTTTAACAAATTAACCATTATAAAAAATAATAATCATCATTTTTCGTCTTAACTAATTATTATAATTATAATAATTACATCCATTCTGATTCTTAATTGGATTTATTCTGATACCTATTCCCTTTGTCAATTATAAACCAAGGCACTCAGTTCACTCTTTAAGCTACTTTAATTAAGTGCCGAGAACTTCTGTTTAACACGAGTTTGAGACGCGTCTTATGGCTGAGTTTTAAGTCGTACTAAGTTTATGTTTTATACGGTAAAGTTGTGTTTTTGAACGGGAAGATTGTGTCTGTTGTACACACCTTAGTTCATTTATATTTTAGTTCAACCACACATGGCGAGTGTCTATGTTTAAGTTACTAGGGAGATTGCTTCTGCAATAACATCAAAATTTATTAAAAAAAAAAGATAAGAGAAGATAAACTAAGGTTAACTATTATGGCTTAATTTGGTTTCACGCCTATGTTTTCATTATGATATTTTATTTTGTTTCCCTTCGGCAGTATCTATACTTACACTTTTATTATTATATTATTATTACTACATAAAACTTAATCATTTTATGAATAAAATTATTATATTTTTATTGAAATTAAATAACTAAGAAACTTGTATAATTTTAAATTCAAATTTATATATGAATCATTTATTTTAATTACCTTCTGTCAAAGAAAAGAGAAAATGATCCTACCAAGAGTAATTCTATAATACCAAAAATCTTGAAAACGAGCTCCACTCATAAAAATTATTGAAATATATTTATTTGGAATTTGATTTTATTATTTTAAAAATTTTATTCAACCAAGTAACTATTTTAAAATTAAAAATTGTAATTTAAAGTATTTTAAGTATTAGTGAATAATTAGTATATTTTTAACATTTATTTTTTATAAAATGATTTATATAATTACCTTATACTAATTATTAACTTTTACTGAATTTACTCTTTAGAAACTAAAAAAGCGAAAACCGAATGGACCCTGGCTGGCACATTCATTATAAGTTAAAAAATATGAATATTTATAGAAAAGGTCAAAAACAACTTTATTAACAATATCATACGATAGGAATAAGAATTTATCCATATACTAAATTTTTTAAAAGGTTCATTATTAAATTTGTTAAAAATTAGTTAATTCACGTTTAAAGAAAACATTCAAATCGAGTTGTATTGTATGTGAATGCTTTTTCTGTTCCTTAACTGCTAAGTACTGGGAAATGGAAAAGGAAGTGAGTCTTGCAGTAGTAGTGGCACCTGGCAGAATGTCAAAATCAACAAATGGGTTTATTTGAAAGATTACCTTATCTTTAAAAAAAGAAAAGAGAAAAAAGCTCCTAGTGTTTGTTTCAAGTATCAGTCTTTAGAGGAAATCCAAAGTTGCGAAGGGAATCCTGATCTGGAAATCTCATGATTGGAATCTTAAACAGTTCTCACTTCAACCCTTTTTTAACCTTTCCTCTGTCACTACCGGGGCTCGTAGGTCATACAACGAAAGTCCTATTTAAGTCACTCGGGACTAGGAACTTTTTTACTTTTTTCCAAACTCTTAGGTGGTGCCCACTGCCCATCATAGATCAGCTGATTAATCAACCACCTTTTCCTTCATGTTTTAACGAGATCTCGAATTGTATAAATTTGACACGATACGTATTTAAAAGCACGATAAAATTAATATAGGTTAAGGAGTGTACTGCAACTTGCTGTAACATGATAAGTTATAATAACAATCAACGCCCTATCTAATTTCATACGCCGTGTTAAACCCAAAAAAAAGACTTTTTATGAATGTCAAAATAAAATGAAGTAAAATAAAGATAGATTAAGAGCGGGCTCTGAATTGATATCTGATAACAATTCTTGTTTTTCAAATCTTAAAATATTACTTAACTTCATTCTTGTAGCGTTTGTCTCTTAACAATTGTTTCTGTCATACTAATTTTACCGATATTGTATTGTATTATATCTTGCCTATTACTTCTAGTAATGGTGGAATTCAAAATTTGGTGGTTTTATAAGTGAGAGAGAGTGTCCTGTCATTTAGCCTAAATATATTTTGTTCCAATTAAAGTACATAAAGAACGTGTTAGGACTGTGTCCTATACAAATTACGTCAAGATATCTTGTAGCTTTTTATTTTATAAAAAACTGCAAGTGACAAGAACATACTATAGAGGTCTAGGTACTTTAGAGTTAATGAATAGAGCCTACTTCTATTTATAATATGATTTGAATGTTTTAGTAATCTAATTAAAATTAAATTTTAATTAAATACTAATTATATCCTAATGAAATCTCATTTCTAATATTATTTTTTCAAATTTCTTAAATTTAACTATAAAATTTTTAAAACTTTACAACTAAGTCTTATATTGATTAAGTTATTTTTTTCTAAAACTTTAAAATCAAGTACAACTTGATTAAATTATATTTTCTCTCTTCATTCATTTTTTATGAGTTATGTATTAGGTTTCTACATATGTTGACAATAAATGCAAAATATAATCCTAAATTGTATTTACGATTAGATCAATTAAAAATTCTTTAATTTATATTTAGCTTCCTAATCAAAAAATTTATATTCATAGATCAAGATTATTTTACACCAATACATCATGACCAATATTAGGATTGCCAAAGTAGTCTTGACTAAAACTTATCATGCATAATTTTTGGTATAATTCAATCTTTTCATCATATAATGTTTGGATTAAACATAGAGTATGAAATTAATATCTATTATATCTAAGTGCAATTATATTAGTTCTTTAATATTATTAATTGATTATTTTAATGACATTTTAAAATAATTTTTATAGTGTCATACCATCTTGACAAAGCATTCTTTAAACTAATATTAATCGAGAATAATAAAATATTATCCATAATTACTTTAAGGAGATAAATTATGTTATATCCAGTGACTAACATTTGAGTTATCCTTGACTATGATATGTTTTAAGTAGTACCAAAACATAGCAATCCATATATGAGAGATACTTTAGAGATCTTAAGTCAAATGATCACTTATATAATTATTATAATGAGTATTTTCATATACATATAAGTAATATTTTATTCTAAATTATCATATTTTCAATAAACATCTTGTCTAATAAGTATTCACATGTTTATTTAAGTATCCTCATACTTTAGTTAATGAGATTCACTACCTCATTTATAAGAAGGAGAAATACAATGTGTGCTAGTATTTCCACTACATCAATGTTTGGTCTTAACAGAGCAACAACTAGAAATGATTGATAGATAATACATAAATATAATATGAATATCATAATTATGATTTCATCTTAATTTTATTTATAAAGTGTATTTATCACATAGAATGTATCTTATAAGTTAGTTAATACATAAGATAAAGAATGCTTAATTAAATATGTTACAAATATATAACTAAATAATTAGTTATAAGGCATAAAATAATAGTAATATGATTTCCTCTTTCATTTCAATTACTACCCAAGAAACCAATTTGAAATTTTTAGATAAAACTTAATAATAAAACTAAATAATTGGTTATAAGTCATAAATCGATAGTAATATGGTTTCCTCATTCATTTTAATTACTACCCAAGAAACTAGTTTGAAGTTTTTAGATAAAACTTAATAATTCATCACATGATAATTGGCAAACCAAGTCATTTCAAGATAAAAAAATTTATACTTCATAATCAACTAATATCATATGATAAAATTATGGTAAGTTTAATAACATCTCAAGTAATCAGTTATTATAAGCTATTAGAATAGGCTAACATTCTAGTTGGGTTCGAACATCAAAATTGATTAGTGGAAAATACTTGTGCAATTCAAGTCACCATTCCTAATTAAGCAAAAAAATTTAATAACTAGGCCAATACATATTATATTTCTACTTATATTATAAGCAATTTAAATTCATAATGATGAAAGACAATAACCCCCCTAATAGTTTCATGAATTCCATTAAAATCTTATCTTCTTTAAAAATCAAGTAGAAAGTTTCTAGGTTTTGTGAAAAGTACAAAATAATTCCTTCTGTTAACTTTCTCCATTAACTTTCACTGACTTGAGATTTTGGGGACACGTAACCACGCCACATAATAATAGGAACCTACTTTATAAAATACAGATTACCCATAACTCAACCTAAAACCTAAAAATTCAACCTACTTTGCTCTTACCTCCTCCTCTTGGGGAGTATGGTTGTAAAAGGTTTTTGTTTCTATAATTTCTAATGAAATTAAGGAGCAACATACTAGCCAAATTATTGACAATAATAAAATGAAAGATGGCACTCCTCCCTTACTGTTGTTGATAATCATCAACTCCTTTGATGAGCTTAAGTGTAAGTGGTGGTATGATCAGTTGGTGAGTTCCATCTTAGCATGAGAGAATATAACTGATAGATTCTCTGTCATGCCTTTGAGTAACTCCTTTGAAATCCTCAAGTTAAAGTTGGAGGAGTACAATTCTCTCATCTTTATATGGATGAGAGCTTCTATAGAGATGTAATCTAATTTAAACAAGTGGTCAATACCTAATTCATCGTGCTAACCCAAAATTATGGATTTGATAATTAATTAGGGAATCAAAGTAATGAAAATAAAGTATAATGGTCTCGCCAAATAGAGAAGTAAGTTCCATATCACATCAAATTTGGACAAAGATACACTCAAAAGTTTGTCCTAAGGAGATAACAATTAGGTCAAACTTTAAAGAGTTAGATGTTGGGAAAATAAGTTTTTGGTGAGTGAGTTGGTTTGGTAGAGCGATGGTAAAGAGGATTTTCTATTTATGTTTTCGATTTTCCCATCATTGAACTTTCTAGTCTTTTATTTGACTGTGTTGCAAAAGGATGAACTTGAAGTGTTTGTGGATAAATGGGTGTGGTATTATGCTGTTAAAGATTATTAAGATGGTCTCTGCCAACTTTTTGGTGTCTAAAGTGTTTGGAGAATATTATTAAGATGGACGAGAAAAAAAATTTAACTCTTGATCGAGTTTTAGGTTTTAGTTTGGTTCATAGGTTATTTAGGTATATAAAAAGTGGGTCCTTATTTGTTTATTTATCAGTATTGCCTTTCCAAAAATGTCAGGTTAATAAAAGTTAATATAATGATTTATTTTGAGCTTTTCATAAAATGTATGGATCTTTCATGAGATTCTTAAAGCACAGGGAGTTTTAGTAGAATTTATAAAACTATAAGAGTTATTGATATCTTTTACCCAATTCTTATTAAACTTTATTCAACCATTTCCAACATTTGTTATTTTTGTTTTAGGAATCAATTTAAAAGAACAAATCACGATCAATATACAAATATGGTAACTGAAGAATTGGCATTAAAATAGAGACCAGACTGATTTAGTTTAACTTGAAATCAACGGGTTCATATTAAATTGATTAGACTTTGGACTAAACTTAAGATATTTTAAAAATGTTTTCTTTGGGCTAAGCGTAATCTGGAGCCCAATTTTTTCTTAAACAAGATGACTTGAAGCAAGCCTAGCTCAATAGTTTGATTATTCACTACCACTACCCTTATTCAAAAATTGGAAGAGGAATTAAAGCTTTTGAAATTCTCCCTATTATGGGGGTGGTGGAAAGTTCTTAAGGCCATCTCTTCCTCTCCATATTGCTAATCTCTTCCCTTTATTTTCTGTTTATACTCTCTTCTATATCTCTTCCTCTTTTATTTCACAATTTTATTTTTTACTTTCTCCCACTAGTTTTTTGCTCTCTCAATCTTGTATTTTTTTCCTTTATTCATTTTATGTCTTTCTTTTTAATTTTCATGAGCATCCATCTATGCCTTTTTTTTCATTCTTCATGCCATTTTTCTCTCATGCTTTTGCTACGTGCTTTTACCATCCTCTATTTTTGATGTCTATTATCTTTAATATATGGTAGATTTGGTGATGAAGAAGGCAATATTAGAGGGCTTGATGATGGAAGTTAAAAGTTTAGATTTTTGATGGATTAAGTCAAGTCTTAGGTTAGATCAAGTTAAAAATTGGGAGGTTTAAGTTTTGGGTAGGCATAGGGCCAATCTTATGTCAAATTTGACTTAGAGTCAAGTAGCTTGATCCAAGCCCGATCTATATTTAGGTCAAGCTTGGGCTTCTTATACAGACATCCTTAAGTTCGGCCCAAAGTGATTAATTGATAATCCTACCAAATAATGAATAAGATATATAGAAATAATGAATTTAGAGAAATTGTGACAATTATTTATTAGACATCTAATCTTAAGATGACCTACATACACAAATATCAATTTAAAGTGATAAAATAGTTATTATTTGGCAATATCTAATTAAATCTTTTAGTTCAAATTTAACTAGAATCATATCCTTAAAGATAGGATATGATCTCTATGTTTATAGGATAAGTTAGAGGCATTAGATGCCTTTAAGGTTTGCAAAGCATAAGTAGAGAAACAAGAGGACAAAATGATTAAGATTATAAGATCTGATATTGGCGGAGAATATTGTAGTAGGAACATAGAGATGGACAACAAAGGGGTTTATTTCCTATATTTTTTTAAGATGAAGGCATTCTTATACATTATAAAATGTCATAAGCACACAATAAAATGGTGTGATTAAAAGAAAAAATAGTACCCTTATAGATAAGGTGACAAGTTACATTTTGCACATATGAAATTGTCTTAATAAAATAAAAATTTATAATCATATCCTATATAAATTAATAAATTAGAACTAAATATAACCAAGGATTATTTTATTATCAACACAAATAAATTTAAGGGATTTAGACTTTATTATCCCTCAAACACATCAATTATTTGAAGCTAAAAATATAAGATTCCTTGAGGATTCCAAATTTTGTGAGTATTCCTCATCAAAAGAAAACAACAAGCTCTTATGAGAGACTCCTAAACTTCAATACATTGATTGTTGGTTTCAACATAATCAAAAGACTATATAAGAACTAATTTAACTTATAATACCCTAGGAAAAATAAATTAATGGTGTTACAACATGTGGAAAAATGAAGTTGAGAATTTTCTCTTAGATTTCTCATTGAGAGAGCAACGTATTTATATACAAGTGTTTAGAACTAACAAAACAGTAAAAAAACTAACTGCTATTGACTAACGATCGTTGACTATCAAATTAATTAAATTAATCACAAGTTAAGACGCTGACAACCGCTCGCAAGCTAGAGAATGTAGAGTCGGTCATTCCTAGCTTGAAAAAATTTGAGTGGAATGGGGCAGCGGCGAG
>JANZLX010000004.1:23647897-23660568 GCA_025531955.1 Erythroxylum orinocense | reverse complement strand
TTTGATTCTAAGGTCCCCAAAGAGATGAGATTCTTTTTCAAATTTGGCACGTACCGAACATCCTTCAAAATTCTGGTGGATCCATCATGATTCCTCAGCTTGATTGAACCTATCCCAGTTGTTTTACATGGATTGTCATTGCCCATATAAACAACTCTACCATTAATTTCTTCAAATTAAAAGAACCACTCCCAGATGGGAGACATATGATAGGTGCAACCTGAATCCAAAATCCAATCGTTTGAATGGAATGTTGAAGGTGATACCACCAAAGAGACATCTGACTTTGCATCACTTTTACATTATGCAACATTTGCATCTTACGAAGCGTTCCTTTTCTTCTTCAACTTTAGACAGTCTTTCTTCTAGCGCCCTTTCTCATGACAAAAAACACACTCATCTTTGGCAACTCTGCCTTTTGATTTAGATCTTCCT
Source organism: Erythroxylum orinocense (assembly GCA_025531955.1). Lineage (NCBI taxonomy): Eukaryota > Viridiplantae > Streptophyta > Magnoliopsida > Malpighiales > Erythroxylaceae > Erythroxylum > Erythroxylum orinocense. The sequence continues at coordinate 23,660,133 of JANZLX010000004.1, read as the reverse complement.
CTTCTCTCCTTTGACCGGCTCTACTGACAACCTCTTGCCACAAATGCTTCATCTTTTGTAACCGCTTTACTTTTCTTTTTATATTGCTTTTGCAATTCATGACTATACAAAGCAGAACACACAGCATCTAAAGATACATTCTCCTTCCGATGAAGTAAAGTAGTTTCTAGTGTTCAAATTCATTTAAAAGGGATGATAACAACATCAAAGCCAAGTCTTCATCCTCAAATTTCACATCCAAATTCAACAGGTTTGCTACTAACTAATTAAACAAAGTGATGTGTTCATTCATAGTAGTACTTGGTCGGTAATCAAATCGAAATAACCGTTTCTTCATAAGGAGCTTATTCTGATCACTTTTTTTCAAAAAATTTCCTCCAATGCCTTCCATAATTTGTGTACAGAAGTCTCGTTCTTGAAAGCAAACTTTTGCTATTTAGACAAACATGATCGAATTGTTCCGCATGCCAACCGATTTATGATACTCCAATCCTTATCTTCTACATATTCTGGTTTCTTTTCTTCAATAGCTATGCCAAGGCCCTGTTGGAAAAGAGAATCCAGAACCTCGCCTTGCCACATGCCAAAATGACCAGTACCATCAAATATTTTCACTGCCAACTTCATACTTGATATTGGAATCCTCTGCCATATAGACGAGGAAGTCGGTGCTGCTTGTGTCATATTTGTCATGTTCCTAGTTGCTAGTGAATTTACAGACGTCATTACAGACTTAAATAATAGTATTCAATATTACAAATATTACAAACAAACAAAAGGCGAACCTTTGGCTCTGATACCAATTGCTGGGAAAAAACGGGTAATTTTTCCTCTAAGGTAAGCAACTAGTGAAGTGAACCGATTCAATAATACCAAGAAAAGACCGACAAACGGAGTCCTAAAACAGTATTACCATTCCACATAAAATCCTAGGAAAGGGCAGAGGGGTCACAAATGGTCCTACTTAAAACCCGGCCTCCTAAACAAAAATTACGTGCACGGTGTATTTATCACAACCTAACCCGTGTACACACACGAAGAGTAAATACACCCAAATAATTAAACACAACACTACAAATATACCTGAAAAATAATATTGAATACTATAAATGCAGAATAAATTAAAAGAGATAAGGAAAGAACACACCCGAAAATTGATAACGAAGGTCGGCCAATTGTGCCTAGTCTTCAAGCACCACTTAAGGCAGCCTGCTCTCATTAAGAAGAGAATACTAACTTTGATATGTATATAAATTTTGAGTATTTATCAAATTTTTGGGATGGATTTGATATGGGAGGGGGAGGAGTTATTTTATAACTTGAAACACTCCTCCCATCCTCATCTCTTCCCAATATGGCATAGACATTGTGTCATCAAAGTCCAAAACCAACAATTGTATCAAAGTCAAAAACAACACAAAATAGTGCATATCAGAGAAATTTCTTATGGAATCACAGCAAACAAATTGCCACTTCCAATATAGACCCATGAATGCTATCAGGTGGCTTCAAATCCATTCTAAGAATTGAGGAGGCTGAGGGACCTAGGTCAGTTTGTATTCCATGCACAAAACTTAGCAAATGTTTAAAGGAAGATCAATGTACTGATATATCAATGGCAGGCTCCTTCTATATATGGACAGACAAGCAATTGAGTTCTAATTTGATAATTAGAAATTGGATAGAAGTGTGGTAAATCTAATATGGATGAATTTGTTTCCCAACTACTTTTCAAAGTTTGCTAGTAATCACTTATCAGATATACCCCTATTTTCACTTTTCTGACTGTAGAGAGAATTGTCAATCTTTTCAGATTTAATGAATTTCTGATGCAACTATCTAATTTTTAGGGAGGCTTATGGACTACATCAAAGGTCTGACATTCGAGGATATAAGCAGTTAATCTTTTCAAAGAAGTTGCAATTAATCAAGCAAGAAAGGAAGATTCCTAAAGTGCTAATATTGGCAATAAACACCATCTTGTCCACACAACTAAAAGAGAGTTGGAAACTATACAACAACAACAACAGTATGCCAATCCTAGGAATTAGAGAATTAAATCAAGGGAAATAAAAGCATTACAAAATTACTCGTAAGTACTATTATTTGATTATTCCTTATCCAAAAAAAAGCAAGAGTGGAATGGATGAAACATGGAGACATAAACACTTCTATATTTCACAAGGCCATAGTTTCTAGAAAGCCAGAATTATCTCACTTAATCAAGACAACGTTGTTCTTGATTCTCAAACTCAGTTTATGCAAGAAGTTTAAGAACACTTCAGTGAGCTCATGAGCAAGCCTACTGATGTACACTCTTCCAAACTATTTATGAAGCAGATTTTAAATGACTCTATTTCACCATAAGATGTAACCCGATTAGCTAGACCTATTTCATTATAGGAATTCAAGGATACAATTGCATCTCTCCACCCTCACAAAGCCCCTGGATTAGGTCAATGTCAAAATTTTCAAGGAAACTTGGTCTCTCACTGGTAATATGGTTTCAGAAGCTGTGATGGAATTCTTAGTAAAGGTACAGTTCTTAAAGAGATCAATAAGACTTTTATCACTCTTGTTCCAAAGAATGGTTGCTTGAATAGCTTCGTTGATTTTAGACTAATCGCTTATTGTAATTCCTTGTATAAAATCATTTTTAAGCTTATATCTCAAAGGCTAAAAGGAATTCTTCATAAGCACATTAGCCATACTCAAGGCACTTATATACCTGGTAGAATAATTGGTGATAACATTATGGTACTTCAAGAACTCATTACCAATTACTTTAATAAGAAAAGCAAACCTAATTGTTGTATCAAAATTGATCTTAGGAAAGGATATGAAAATGTTAATTGGAGCTTCATCACAAATATATTACAAGCTATGGAATTTTCAAGAAATTTCATACAGTGGAATGAACAATGCTTGATAACTTCCTCTTATAACATCTTAATGAATGGGTAACATACCAAGTTTTTTCAAAGTAGCAAAGGGATTAGGCAAGGAGATCCTTTATCTCCATACATCTTTTCCTTAGTGATGTAAACTCTCTATAAGATCACAGAGAATGTTGTGACATGGACAATGGAATTCAAATATCACTCAAAGTGTGGTAAATTTAAACTAACCAATCTTTGTTTTGCAGATGATGTGATAAGTTTTTCAAAATCTAATGCAATTTCTATCTCCACCTTGATTAAAGCTCTGAAGATGTTCTAAAGAGTCTTGGGAATACAAGTAAATTGTTCCAAAAGTAATATATATCTTTCTAAGAGTGCCTTGAATCTTCAGCAATTGTGATTAAAATGGTTCTAACTTGACTAGTATTTATTTAGAGTGGATATTGCCTAGTGAAGAAAGAAGAATAGGTTGAAAAGAGGAACAAGGAAGAAGATCTAGTCTTTGTTCCAATAATACACCCATCTATTTGTTTTGTAGTATATTTTTATACATTTACTTATGACTACTTAACATATAGTGGTATCTATTATATCAATTAGTGGTATATTTTATGTAATGCAATAATTTTTTAAATAATGTTGTGGTATTTCTAGTATAATATAGCGGTAAGTGGAGATGAGAAATGAAATGGAGAAAAAAAAAAAGATTTCTTTATATGTAATGACCTTAGGTAGTAGGGTGGAAGATATTGAGATAAAAGAGGTACTTAAAACGTGAATAAAGTTTGAACGCTCGTAAATTATTTTTGATTTTACCAAAAGTATGTAAGGTACCACACGTTTAGAGTTAATACAAGGTAGGGAAAGAAAGATAAGAATAGACACTTTAAAAGTAGAGTATTTTTATGTCAAAGAGATGAGTCACATAAACTACGAGGGCTGAATAGAATGAAACCTAGAAGTAGCTAAAGAATTGGGTGCAATGCTTATCTATATTGTCAACTGGATGATGATATTTAGAGTATCATCAAGTTTGAATATGTGCACAATGATAAATGCATAATGATAATGTATTTTGCTTGATATTTTATATTTTTATTGTATATTTGGTGATTAATTTGCTCCAAATGCATTTATAGGTTATACTTGCCTTCATTGGCCAAAAGGAAAAGAATTTGGATGAAATTATAGCATGAAAAGAAGAATTGAAGCATCTTGGACTTACACGGCCATGTGTATGGTTGTTTAAGTCTCTATGAAAGTGTAAAGTGATAATTTTAAGGGTTTTGGGACATACAAAGTCAAACTTAGTTTTTGCTATAAAGAGTGGAGGCAAATAGAAAAGAGCCAAATTATTAAATAGTTTTGAGATGTAAGATATCTAAAGAGGTGATGATTTTGATCAAAGGATGAGAAAAACACAAAAAAATACGTAAACAGATCCATTAGATAACAACATCAAATCCATACTTGCAAGAAAATTCAATAGAAAAGAAAAGGAGATTTATAATTATTATTTCTTTATTTTCTACTATCTTTCTGCATGTTTATCTTCGATTTTGTTTTTTATGATTAGCAACTAAACTTATTTAGTGTCTAGGTGTGATGAATCTTAGTTTGAGATAACAATATGTTTTAATCTTTTATTCAAAGCAATTATATTTATTGATTCATTGCGATTCAATTATGTGTTTTACTTTTGTTCTAATATATATAGAATATTAGTGCATGATTTGATTTCATGTGATTGAGATTGAGAAATCCTCTTGTATGAATAGATCTATGATAAATGGAAGAAGTTGCATCCAATCATAGATATATGTTGAACATAAATCTTTTGGATTAGGGTCAAATCTAATAGCAAAATTCATAAATCGACAAAGTAATCCTAGAGATTTTAACTAGAAAGATTACTATTAATTAATTGATGGATTAGTTCTTAATAGTCTTGAGCAAGTTATTAAAAAACGATAAGAATTTCCACGGTCTAATAATTCAATAATCTGATTGCATGATAAAATCTTAATATTTAATGATTTTTAGGGGGATTCATCACCTAGACACTTCTATTTGATATTGATTTTTCTTTATATTCTTCTTGTATTGAATTCATAATTGTTTAATCTTATTTTATTTTATTTTTAATTTAAAATCATAATCTGATTCTTAGGCTAGATAATAGAAAACGGTAACTACTAGTATTTACTGTCTTTATGGGATCAATCCGTACTTGCCTATGCTAGTAATAGCCATGTTGTTCACTTGCGGTAAAATTAATGTTGACCTTAGCCTTAGGCTAATCGAAAACCATGAAATAATTCCAAGTAATGTAAGGTTTGTGAGTATAGTCAAGTTAGACATAGATTGCAAATGTATGAAAGTTATGAAATTAGATTGCATAAATGTGTGATCTATAATTGTAACTATTATGAATATAAGAATAAGATAAGTTCACTTAAGGATTATCTTAATCACGTAGATGGATTGAGAAGAGTGAGGTTAGAAAAAGGAGACATGGAGGTGGTGTGTAAGATATTCATTAGAATGAAATAGAAGGATGGTGAATTTTTCTACAAAATTGATCGTGATGAGGAAGGAAGGGTAAGGAATTCTTCTATGCAGATGTAAGGAGTCAAATAGCTTATGTTGAATGTGGTGTATTCTTATTTGATACTACTTATCTCATAAAGAAGTACTAAATGTATTTTTCTCATTTGTTAGTGTAAAAAGTCACAAGCAGTTTATATTGCTTAGTATGCACTATTAGGTAGCAAGAAGATCAAAAGTTTTTGTTTGCTTTTCTATACATAGTTGAGGTGTATAAATGGGAAATCATCTAACGCACTGATTATAGATAAGTGTAAGATTATAGATAACACCATTGAGGTGGTATTCCTTATTGTAAAGCATATAATGTGTTTGTGGCATATACTAAAAAATTACCTAAGAAATTTAGTTCTTGTAAGAGTTATACGAAGTTGAAAGATACATTCATAGATTTTTTTATATAGTGCTAACAACAACAACAAAGAATTTATGACAATATATAATCAAATGGTTGTGGTGTTTGTCTTAGGAAATAATTCAAGGGTAAAGTAGGACCCAATATATTTTAAGTGGTATTTTTTAGAGGGAATGTTGACAATAAAAAGAAGTAAGAGGATGAATACTTACTTTAATGGTTATGTACATGTTTGTAACATATTGGGATAATTTTTTGAACAATATGAAGAAGTAATTATGGAGAAGATTGACTTAAATGAAGTTTGATTATTGTGTATGGGGAGTCGAGTAAGGTATCATTAGCGAAACAATTTTATATTAAGAAGTAATTTCAAAGGTGTACATTAATATCATGTTTTGTATTACAAAAGAAGAATTAATATATGTGATGTATCGTTAGGTAAGAAAAAGTTAGACTGAAGGGAATGACAAATTTTATAAGGTAGAGGACATAGGAGAATAGTGCAATTTTGTGAGAATGTACATTGTTACATTGAGTGAGTCACCCTATTAGCCAAGTGTAGCTACTTATTATTTGAATTTAAGTGGATTATATATCACAATATGTTCAAATTTTTGAATGGGCTGAAGATTAAAAAATCCCAAAATATTTTTATTATGATGTGGTGCGAGGATGTTATTTAGTGGCATATGAAAATAAAGATTCCATAACATTTGAGAAGATTGTTAATATGATAAGAAAATTGAAATCAACTTTTTATAAGACCCTTGATTATGCTACAAATTACATTTGGGGAAATTTGCAAATATGATTTAATAATTTTATTATTAATTTACCAACTTAAGAAATTTATTATGCTACTAGTATGGGGTGTTAATGACCATGTTTCTCAATACACGCCTAACCATACAATCATGTTAGTAGCCGTGTTATATTGGACCCCGAACTTTTCTATTAAATGAGAAATTGTTGGCGGTTATTTTTATGTAAAGAAAAGAGAATTCTTGAATTTGAAATGAAATAGAAAAGATGGTTTAAGTACAAGATGGGTTATATGTGATATGTTGGAAGTTAAAAGCTAGAAAAAATATAATTGAAAAATGTTCATTGAGTATGCTTTGGTGTTTTAGCCATAACTTTTGCTCTAGTCATCCAAATGAGATGATTCATGATTTGGGTTAAATTAAAGAGTTAGGGCAACAAATTGTCTAACTTTCTGACTCTAGATAGTCGGACTCCGAGAACGAGGTCCAACATCTTGGTTGGGCTCCAAGAACGGGGTCCAACAATATATGTATTTCACGGATGTGTTTTATTATATACATTTGATAACAAAGTCGTGTTCATAGTCTTGTTTAGCTATAGATGTTAGTTTTAAACACGATTTTTGTTATGGCCTTGTTAATCACTTTTGAGGTTCATATTACTACATTGACTTTAACATGGCTATGTTAATGTTTGTGTTCATACATTCATTTTTTTTAATCATTTAATAGTTAAAACTTGGTGTATTATGTAAATTTCATGAAATTCATGTTATAATTAACCTAATTTCATAGAATATGTGGAATTAAGTTTATTATCTATATAAACTTAGTAAATATTTGAAAATTAAATATCTTAGAAATTATTGAAAATATTTTACAATTTTTTAAAATTGATGATCAAATCATACAATTAGGAGTACATTTGAGATATCATAACCTTCAATTTCATTTAAGTTCATGAATCCAAGTTTCATAGATTGCTTATCATAAGTTTGAAAGAAATTTTTATTTTTTAATGAATCTAAGGATATAATCAACGTGTTTCACTAATTTAAATTCAAATTGTAACTAACTTATGGTTTAAGATAACTATCTAGAAATATTCTATAAGAATTTCATCCCTTTTTGCAAATTTGTGCATTGTTATAAACACCATCATATTTGTGGTCTTGTTATTCTCTAAACCAGGTAGAGATTATGCATAGGCATAAACATCTATATAGGAACACAATCATCTTATTGTATAATATATAAGAACATGGTCATGTTCCTATACACAAGTTTGTATTTAACAATGATACTAGTTATAAAATTAAACATAAGAATGAGTTACTTTACATAATAAAATGTTCAATTACATCAATTAAATTTATGTAATTTAAGACAAATCATGGTATTATAAGTACAATATATGGAAATTTTAGTCAAATTCGCATTCCTTATTGAAGGAAAATGGGAAATTTAGATATAGCTAAAAATTTTCCATTATTGTATTGAATTGATGATTAACTAATGCAAATGGAATTTTGTATGAGGTTTTATAAGAATGAAATTTCATTCATTGTTATTAATCTAAGGTTGTGTTTTGCTATTATTGGTTTATTGATTGAATTGAAAATAATTAAAACATTAGTTTGTGGAAATATAAATTGAATTAAAGTATTTAATAGTTATACGTAATATTCCATCCTCTTTGGATCACATAGGATATATAGTACATGGTAAGAAATATGGGTATGTCTTTATCGTTATTCTTCTTTAGAAAGTATAGGAGTATATTTTAGTGTCTAGCACCTTTAGTATCATACTTTGTAATCGATTCATGCATATATTAATAGTTTTTACTTAAATGTATTATGAGTAATGGGAGATGTTTCAAATTATCTATGGTGTTAGTTATTAAATGAAAAAATGAATGTACACATCATTGAAACCAGAAGTTGAATTTCATAAACTCATAGTAGATTTTTCGTAATGGGAAAGAAACAATAGGTTAAGTTTTTTTTATCTTTATTAATGAAAATCAGTGAAAATGATGGTAATGTTAGATGTTAAAATTTTTTAAACTCGTAGTAGTTTTTTGATACTAATTTCTTTATTATGAAGGTTTTTTAATATAAATTGAACTATTCAACATATAGTTTTTGGTTATAGCTTCAAGAATTGTAAACTTCAAATTTGTTGTTTGTTTGGTTGAATTTGTAGTTTCTTAAGGAATTTTAAACTTCAATTTTTTTCTTTTTTAGTACAATTAATAGTTTTTAAAAATTGTAAACCTTGAATGAATTTGTTAAATCCAGCTTATCCTAAATATGAAATTTCTTTAGTTTATTATTGCTATCCAATTTGTTTAATTTCGTAATTATGATTTATTTTATTTTATAATAGACCTATGGAACTTGAGTTTGGATTTGTAACTTGTAAAAAATAAGATAACTTATGTTCTCTGACTCCTAATCACTTTTGAAAATGGGGGAGCTATAACTTTAGATCATCCTATAGGGCCCATTAACTTTGTTGATCATGCATAATGACATGACTTGTCCTCTATTTTGGAACACATGATAATAACTAGCATCATATGTTGCTTAAATAATCCTATATCTTACAATCTGAAATCCTTTCAAAATGATGATGATCTAGTTGCTTTAATAGTCTGCCTTAAATTTACTTTTCCTAGTAATTTATATGAAGAAGCTATTGCATGTTTACTAACCATATATGGACTAAGCTCCAATTAAAGTTATTAACAAATTTTAATATTATTTTTATTGGTGGATATAATATATAATAGAATTATTATTTTATTTGTGTGATGATCAATTTTGATGTATGGATATTTTATCATAATATATCATGTACAACACTATGACATGTTATTTTTGTCTTATTTTTTATCACCTCAGTAAAATAAACATGTGATTAAGGGTTGACGCATGAAATTTTTTTGTTGTTTAAAAATATATGAGGGAAATAAGATTCTGGTTAGTCTTAAAAATACATGTTAATTAGAGACTTCGTAAAGAACCCAAACTACTTAAGTTAAAGGTAAATATATATTGATCTAATTAATTACAAAATATTTTTATTGTATCTTGAATTGGCAAATTCTTTATCATGAAATATTTTGGCATCACTATATGATTTCATGTCATAGCTGTTAACTTAAGCATAAATAATATGTCCATCCTAGGGTGGGTTATCTAGAAAGGATAAAAGATGTTTCTTGATTGAGGATGATATGAAAGTAAAGAAACAAAAGGTCAAAGTTATCATCATTAGTGATGAAGAGGATAGTGCATAACTAAATAAGGATGATGGAATAAGGAAACTATGTAATTAACAGTTTAGTGATCAATCATTTAGGGTTATGTAGGCATGTATGGATGTGTTTTTTACTTACATTTTGTACTTCATTTCCATATTTCAATAACTGAATGCTTTGTGAGTGAAAGTGGGGCATTTGATTTTCAATTATGTATTATTTGTCTTTAACAATTACTTTTGTATAAGAGGTTAGATTATTTTCATTAGTATCCATAACTTATTAAATTATATGGAAATATTAAGATTGATAATAGATTTACCATGTTTGGTCATGCCTTTACATATTATATTTTGCTGCTATGAAAAATGGATTGAGAACATTTAATCTTTATAAATGTATAATGTAGGATAATCACATCTAATATGGCTTTTGTAGAGATATGGCATTGAATTTATGGAGTTCTAATAGTTTCTATATTGAGCCATGATGTTCGTTGTATTCAGTGATAAGATTCTTATATTAAAGTATAGATATGACTTATCTGTAATAAATAATGGCTTTTTTTTTTTGTAAATATTCATTGTATTGAAAGTATAAGGTTTTGGTATTGGTTTTATTAAGGCATAATATTATTTATACTCAATCATGGTATTTTAAATATTAAAGCAATGTAATAATTATCTATTATGAGTGACAATATTTTTATACAAAAGGGCGGTATTAAATATATAGATTTTTGGTTTTTCTATAATAAGACATGATTTTCTTTATACTTAATCATGGTATTCGTATATTAAAGTCAAGGTATGACTTATCTTTTATAAGTAATTATATTTTTTATACAAAAGCATATAATTAAATGTATGGAGTTATAGTATTGGCTATATTGTGGGTTATTATTCTTCGTACTCATTTATAATATTCTCATACTAGAGTTAATATGTTGCTTATTTGTTAAGAGTGATGATGTTTTTTCTATATAAATGTGGTATTGAATGCTTAAAGGTCTTATATTAGTTATACTAAGGTATTTTATTCTTTATACTCATTCATGATATAACCATATTAAATTGAATGTGTGAATTTTTTTGTTATAAGTGACAGCATTTGTTACACACAAGCATGGTATTGATATTATATTAATGCAATTTATCCATATTTAATATTAGGTAAATAATTTTATGAGTTTGAAATTATTATCTTAACATAAATTTTCCAATAATGTGTTATTATTAGGTAAATAATTTCATGAGTGTGGAATTATTGTATTAATTCAAAATTTTCAATTTGGGAAAATTTGCAAATATAGTTAATCATTTCATAAATAATTAACCAAATCAAGAAATTTATTATGCATCTAACATGGGTTTTTTAGTCTTATGTTAAAATATGGAGCAAATATTTTGAATGAGTTTAGCTTACATGTTATGGCACAAGTTTATGATTGCTTATGTTTTCGTACACAGTCGACAATACGGTTATGTTACTGGCTGGGTTAGGTTATGGAATATGGTCTAAAACATGAGCGTGTTTGTATCTATGTTAATATGATTATCAAGTTAGTATTATAATCATGGTCGTGTCAATAACTGTGTTCATTTGGTAGTATTATTTATTGATATGTTAATAGTTAAAACTTGATATACTATGTAAATTTCATTGAATTCATGCTATAAATTGACCTAATTTTATAGAACCATGTTGTCGATAAAAAAATATGCTAGGGAACTAAGATTCTAGTTGGCACTACATAGACACATTATTATGAGACTTCACAAAGAAAATGAACTACTAAAGTCACAAATAAATTGTTTTAAACCTAAATACTTATACACATACATTTTTATTTGCAATTGCAAAATTTATGTATGTGATTATATGTACTAATTCTCATATTTAGCATCTAATCACATATATAAAGTCAAAAATATTTACATATACTTACTACTTCCCCATTATTGATTAAATTTTATAGAAATATTAAAGAGATCTTATGGTATTTTAGGTATTAAGGCATAGTATTTTTTTTATGAATATCCATCATATTGTTTGTAAAACGTATGGTATTTTTACACTAATTTATGGTATTAGCATGCTAAATCTAATTTTGAAGCGATTTTTAATAGTTTAATATTATTTGTGCGTAAAGGTTTAGTATATATTATGCTTAGGTCTCATAGAAGTTATATGGAATTGTGGTACAAGTTATATAATCATTGTACTAATTATACTAGTATATGAAATTCACGTATTAACACTACAACAAAAGCATACATTTTGCGTCGTCTAATAGACGTCGTTGAATCGTTTATGACGTCGCAGAAAATCCTCTACGA
>JANZLX010000004.1:23628335-23638839 GCA_025531955.1 Erythroxylum orinocense | reverse complement strand
CTATTACAACATTACAATGAGTTCTAGCCTACATTCATTTTAAAGTGATGTAAAAGGATCCAAAAGAAAAATCAACATAGATGTCATAAAGTAAAGAACTAAGTTAAGTTATAGACTCCATCTGCGTTTCATTTCCAAAGAGAGGGTATGTTGTGTGTTTTTGGCATAGATGCTAGCTCTGATCATGTTTACAATCTTGTCTACATTTTAATATTTCTCCTCTTTCTTATCAGTGAATCTTCGGGTATTTCTTTATTTCCAAATGGTGTAGATGGTGAAAGTGAAGGCTACTTTGTAAAGAGAAGCATTAGTTTGTCCTTGCTTAGAATTTCTAATGATCTAATTCATTTCTTGTTCCTAATTGTATCAACAATTATTATCTGGTAACATATGCAATATTTTGCTCCAGATTGCTTTGGAGTAGCTAGAGGAAGAAAAGGTGATCCCTATCCTCCATTTTCATGTTACAAAGTATGCAAGTATCATCGACATTACCGTGCCATTGGTTCTTTTTTTAAGCCTAATCTTGATTGCAAGACATGTAATTAAGGAGGCCTTGGGGTTGAGAGTATTCTTCCACAAGAGACTAAACCAAGGGATGTCGATATAACTAATTGAAAACAACTGGTAACAAGAATGATTAAAGAATTGGCCATTTGGAGTCAACCCCCAGATAACAACGTCATTATTCTTAATATCAGTTAATCATGAGAAGTATTCTGAGAGGGATTGGAATCTTCTGAAATCTCCTTGCCACTCTTCATTCACATTAGTGATGGAACTTTAAGATGCAGTGGCAGTTGATTCCTTAGTTATTGTAATGCAGAAACATGTAAAATAGGGCTAATATCAAGCCAATTGTCGAACCATATCCATGTCTTTTCACCATTACCAATTTTGTGTTTAATGCAAGGACATATGGTCTCCCATTACTTCGTCATCTATTTAATAATTGAAGAGCCATCTTTAGAGTAATCAGCTTGTCAGAAGTTCGTATATTTCAAGTAATATTCATGCATTCGATTGATCCATAATGCATTATGACAGTATATAACCTCCATAGCCTTTTACACATTAATACTTTCTGCATTTTGGTCATAGAGATAATCCCGAGGCCTCCACGCTTTTTAGGGATAGTTACCTAACTCTACTTAATTTTTGCATTCCTAGAGTTTCCAATTTGACTTGTCCATAAGAACGCCTTCATTATTCTGTCAATCTCCTTTATAGCTCTCCTAGGCAAAGCAATATGTGCAATCCAATGAAGATGCAAACTGCTGTAAACCGAAATGATAAGTGTTATTCTTGTAGCATAAGATAGGAATTTGCTTTGCCATGCCATCACTCTGGATTTGAGTCTTTCAATAATCGGTAAGCAATCGTGGAACTTAGGCTTGGAAACTGTGATGGGAACTGCAAGATAGCAGAAGGTAGTTGAGACAGAGTTGTGACTAGTAATGCGCCTTATTTTATCTAGATTCCTCACGCCTGCTGAAATAGAGAGGCTACTCTTATCGGAGTTGTGTTCTAATCCTAACCACCGAGTATCAAAACAAAATATTGATTATCTAATTTTGTAACATTAAAAAGTTTATTAAAGACTAAATGTCTAGACATACCTTCTCTTTCTCATTTTAATTTTTTTGCTTTATTTTTCTAGACAAACTCTTGTAAATTTAAGGATGTCAGTGGGCCAGGTCGGGCTCGGGTTGCTCATGGCCCGACCTGACCCAACTCCCAGCCTATGTGACTCGCGGCCTGGTAGGTCGGAATGGGTCGACCCGTGGTCCAGCCTGACCACAGGTTGACTAGCCGTCATATATATATATTTAAAGAAAAAGTTAGAAACAACATCATTTTTTAAGGAATAGTCGAGCCACAGGTCAAGCCATGGTCTGCTCATGACCCAGTCGGCCTAACCATACTCGACCCGTGTCTCGTTCAAACTGAGCCAAAATCAGACCGAACCTAGCCGGTTTTGCCATCCCTATGTGAATTTCTTCATAATAATATCTTTGAAAACTATGTACACCTGGAGGAAGATGGGCCTAGCATAGACTTGCTAGTGTGTATAAATATAAACAAAAACAAGAAAATCTAGGTTTCCTGGGAAGGCTTTGTGGGGCTTGAGAGCAAAGAAAAGAGAAACACTTTAATGCATTTCTGGATTTCTCATTTACTGATGGCACTCTGATTATTGTGGCAGACATGAGATATCATCAACTTTTTCTGTTCCAAAAGTTTGCGTTGGTGTGACATACTGATATAGAAATATCAGAACATCACATATTACAGTGCAGTGTTGAAATCCTCCTGGTAAACTACTTTTTGGCAGAGCCCAAGGAAACAACCTTGGAGTGCAACACAATCAGCTCCACCGCGAGGACCAAAAGTAGTTTTTATTAATTACACAAGTTAGTGCTAGCTCTCTAAAATTTAGGTTTCTATAAATAAATAAGGAGATAAACGAAATTGTATAGGAAACCAAGGAAACGGGTAGCTTTTGCACGACAGTTGATGATCATAACAAAGAGCACTTGTCAGAAACGAGATTACTTCACCATACCCTATACCATGTCTGGTGTTTTTAATGTTGTGATACTCCCTAATACACATAAATATTACGCGTCAATGAAGTAAGCAAGAGGCTTAATCGGCTTTCATGGGAAGTTTTATTACTTCGACTCTTTAATTTTAAATAACGAAACAGACTGCATTTCTTTTCTCGCTAAATATCACGTGTAGTGTTATCGTTGGGAGTATAAATAATGAATTGAGATGTTTTATTGGAGGAAGAGGAATGAAGAAGAACATCAATCAAAGTGAAGTTTTCACGGGAATCAGAACACCGTATGGAGTTGTCGTATAAAGTATTAAACATTACATGCGAGTCATTTGACCAAAACGAGATATGGCAAGATTCCTATAGATGCTGCAATTCAAACTCTATCAGGCAGCTGAAGTCTATGGACTTAAACTAAGTGTTGAATATCTTCTCTTTAATCATTACCTTTCCTCTCTTGGTTTGAAAACTTAGAAAGTTCTGGAGGCCGGACTCTCTTGTTGCTTGTTTAACCTACAAAACTTGCCACAAAAATGGCGATAATGAATCTTAGGTACTAACATTTCAAACCTTAAATCAGGAAATGGAAAGTTCAATTCATGTTTTTAACCAGACCAAGTCCAAAAACACGATGCCAAACTCAAACCCAAATGTCATCCATTTTTGTCTGATAATCAGGATGATACCAAAACCCATTTTTTCCCCTTTGCCATACATCTCAAAATCAACAGAAGAATAAGAAAATAGATTGGCTAACAAAAAAATATATGACGACTTTGTCTCTTTTTTAACGAAGAATAAAACCTTTGCTTCCAACCTCTTACATCTTCCAGGGGATTTTACTTTTGTCTTGTTGGCCATCCTTTCAAGTAATGGTCTCGAATGCAAAAATGAATGTACTTTACACTTTTAAAGTTCATATGTTTCCCTCTTAAGTTCTTACTGTCATCTGACGTCATTCAAAAGCTCCAATGAGAAGTGCAGTGTATTCAGAATGCTAACTTCAGAGTTCAGCCTCTATAGCTGATACTACCTATGAGAACATATTTTAATTTCAGTCATAGGTCATTTGCATCCAAACCAACATTAATGTGATGCTACTGCCAAGGACTATAAATCTTATTTTACAAAAAAATGGAATCAATGTAGAAGTAGTATGATCAGTAATCTTAATTGATATTATGGGTTTAGTCTTGAAGACAAAAGTTGCAGAAGTATAGGTGATTTATTAGGTACCTTCAAGAAAATTTTTCTAGGAAAAAGGCTAGCAAATAGCTGCAGAACCTGCATTTAAGAGAACACATTCAAATATTTGACAGCTAAAAGCTGCATAGAATGACCAATCTGAGAGATGTTCATATACATTATTTCTCATAGAAGCGTAAGAGAATAGAAAGGTCTATTGATATTAGCCATAAACTTTCATAAAACAAGCTTCTATTGTATGACCAAGAATTATGGTCAAAACTCTCAACATTGTGAAGACAAAAAGCAGAGTTTGAGTGGTATGCATAAGATCACTCTTTTACTAAGATTCGTTCACCTTTCATCATACAACTAGAGCCCATTGGTCATCAATATGCAAAGACTACGCATCAAGATGTATCTACTGAGCATCTGTGCTTGCAGGTATCAGTGAGATGATTCACTTATCCATTACAGGGCCTCTTTTGCACGCACTCATCTTATTCTTCTGAGTCTTGCGCTGCAACAGAGCATCCATTCTCAAGTTTGCACGTGTGATTCTAATCAAGTTTAGATAGCTCAAATTTCAAGCATCATTGACAAAATTTTGCTTGGGTAATTATCCGACAATAAAAGCCAAAAGAAAGCTCTTTAAACTAATAAATGCTCACTAAATATCAGTATGCTTATCCAATACAATATGGCCCTTCTCAGAGCCAAAAACATTAGATAAACAAGAAGAAAATGAAGCATCTGATCAGAGGGAAAGGATAATGAAAGGAGAGGAGTGATTTTCTTTTTTTTTTTTTGGGTTAAGGTAGTTTTCTGGATGCAATTTATTTTGTTTGAAAGCCCTCAATGTAAACATCCAGTCCTACTACATTGAACTCAGGAGATAACATATGGAGTTGAGCACTTAACAAAAGGAGATATGATATGTAAACAAATAATCCAGACTTTATAAGTAATAATGTTTACCCGTCCAAGAAACCAAGAAAACAGCAAAACAAAACTTCATTAGCACTCAATACCCACTTCTGCAGCTCGTCTAGGCTTGTTTTTCCTTCTGCTCCCATTTTGTCGGAACCCAACCGTCTTCATTGCACCATCAGTAGTTAACCTTGTCCCATTTCCATCTTCCTCTTTCATGGAAATTGTATTTTCTTTGGCATGGTCAGACATTTTCCTCTTCCTTCCATTCCCAGCAGGTTCCAAAGTTTTAGCATCTTTCCCTGAGATTGAATCTATTCCATTATCAATATGTTCCTCTATCTTCTCAAGTTCTTCTTCTCCAATTTCGTCTTTCATGGGTTTTATTGACTTTCCTCTTATTTTATAAGTTGGAAAGTTTTCTTCTTCATCATGTCCATTATTTTCATGCGAAGCAATAAGAGTCTGTTTCTTCCCTTTTCCTCTACCTCTTCCCATAGTCCAAAAAGACCTTGAATCTCATAAACTAATACTTCTGCATAGAGTTGACTCTGATAAGGTTAGACTCACAGTCTAAGACAACAATCTATAACTAAGCACAAACCACCAAATTGGAACATAAGACATATAATAAACTTGATTTTCTAGGGTATACATTATAACTCAAAATTCTTTTATCATATAATTTAAGCAATAATCACATGGCAAGATGTTCAAGTTTCTCAATGTTATTAATGCATATAAATCCAATAAACTCCCTATGGGTTATGGGGTGTTACTCCTTTTTATTGTTGTATGGGTTCTTCTATCATTGTTCATGTTTTCTATCCTTTGGGGATTTTGATCCACTCATGAGAGGAGGAATAAATAAAGGTAGCTCATGCCAACTTATTCTACAAACTAGTTTATTGGCCTCTTGATTGTTTGAACAGGACTGCAATGTTAATGTCCTTAACACCACCAAATAAAATAAAAAAAAACAATGAAAGATGTTCCACAAGTTCAAGTTCAGTGGAGGTTAAACCTGATTCAGGAATAGTCTAAGCAGGAAATCCTTACTTCCCTTCTTATACAGTTCTGAAAAAGAAAAATAAATTCCTGATTCAAATTCATCAGCAAATTGGTGATAAAATAATGGGGGAGGGGACAGGGACAAGGGAGATGAATCATATGGCATGAAATGCACGGCAATTTACAGAAGGCGACATCATAAATTGTAAGCACTGGAGCAAACGCATTCCACTAAACAACTGAAACCTACATCGTATCTATATAAACTTTACGCCCAAATAATCCGTATTATAAGAGATCATATCTTTTATCCTATCAACATAAATAAAATGCAGTTCAAGCTATTAAAGAGTCAAACATATTGTTCTGCAACTAAACAACTGAAACCTACACCGTATCTATATAAACTTTACGCCCAAATAATCCTCCGCATTATGAGAGATCGTATCTTCTATCCTATCAACATAAAATACAGTTCATGCTATTAAAGAGTCAAACATATTGTTCTGCCACTTCATCCAACCAAAAAGACAATTTTAAAGTGTTAATACATTAACCACATTGCAGAAACATAACTTTATTTTTTCTCAACCGTTGGTGAAAGAATAGAGAAGAAGCTGACCTTGTAGATATCCCCGATCTGCATATTTTGTTACACGATGCCCACTTCTTAGAATCTCATTACGACAAATAAGAACCGCATTTGACCAAGAAAATGAAATGGCTTGCTAAAGTGAACAAGCAAGAGAGAAAATAAATCGGGAAAAGCTATGATCTGAATGAGGATCTAAAGATGATCCAGATTAGAAATGAAGTGAGGAAAGGGAAAGCAAGTGAAAAGGTTGAAACTTAAACGGTGGTGACATCAACCAAGTTGGAGGGGCGATAGTTAAACTGGGGACTGAGATAACTGAGCAACGAACTATAAGATAGAAGTGAGTGAGGTGGAAGTGGAAGATAGCAGAGAAGCGTGTTGTATACATGTTTTGTTAATCGAAATGAGTTACTAAATAGTGAAATGAAGAAAGATTTTCGAATTCCTAACTAAAGTTTAGGGAACTTTATGACTAATAAAAGAATAGAAGAAACTCTAAAAGTTTGATACAAAGAGTATTTGAGGTCAATGTTCAATCCTAAACTTAGTAATATGAGTTAGATATTTATTTGAAAGAGTATGTCATACATCCATATATTGACATTAATATATTAGATATTGCAATGTGACTTCTAAAAGATTTTCTACTTTGAGTATTTCCATATATTGACATTAATATATTAGATATTGCAATGTGACTTCTAAAAGATTTTCTACTTTGAGTATTTTAAGTTTTTAACTATTCCTACGTTGCTCTCAGAATAGGCATTTAGTTTAACTAGAAAAGATGGTAAATCCTATTCACTCAAACTAAATACAATAAAATCTCTCATTATTTTTTGAATTGGATGATCGTAGAAGATCTTATTTTAAGTGATTCAATCATGTAAATAGTTATACATTTTTGCTTATACTTTTAAATTACTTGTTGTTATATTTTAATTATTTGTTATAGGAAAAGATGGAAATTTTTTTCGAGTGATGAGGATCGAGAAAAAGATGATGACTTTCAAGAACTTTAGTGTCGTTTATTATAGATTTTGTAAAAAAAAAATATTTTTTATTTTAAAACCATTTTATGCTTTTTTTTTATAATTCAGATAATTTTATACAAAATTAAAAAAAATGTACAAAACTTGAGAGTCTCATACTAGATCCTCTTGAAACTTTGGAAACTCAGGAGCATGCCTTGATAGCTCACCATTTTATGCTTATTTTCATTTGACAAATGATAAAGTATCAGTATTAAACTTTAATATAATTTAATATATTAAGATATAAATCAATATTAGTGTGTTATAATCGTATTTTATATAATCATTAAATTTTTTAAAAGGTGAAAACTTATGAATTAGGTTCAAATTTTATTAGAATAAGCTATATTTAAGTTTGAAATTAAGACTATTTTATAGAGTGGGTTGAATATTAATTTAAAATTTTATTTGGACATTAATTAAACCCAACCCATATATGAATCTAATTCTAATATTTTTGTTCATGTTTTAAGTGATCATAAAACAAACTATAGGTGGTTAATGATATTCAAAACATACCTTAATGTTAATTTTAGATGTAAGTGTAACATCACATTCAACTTTTAGTTATTAAGTTCTAATAAAAGTTTTTGTAGAAAAAACTAAAGCTCATAATATAGTACAGTATTACTAAAAAAAATCATACAATTAATAAGTTAAATATATATTTAACCATCAAAAAAAGAATAAAATTCTAAAGCATTGTTATAAAAAAGAAAAAATTACTTTAAAATGAATTTTGTTATGGATATTCCTGTATTTTAATAATTTGTATCATAAAATGCTTTGGTATATTTTATGTATAATTTTTAAAAATCATGTATGCCACATAAGTTAAAATTTGACTGCTAGCTAAATTTATCCTATTGGTTTATTCCTTACAGTCAATCAACTAGTTATAGTTTAGTGATATAACTATTTAAAATCATTCTTTATCTTATACATATTTAGATGTATATGATAAAATGCACACAATAAATATTCATTGAAAATGAAATTATGATGAGATCACAAGTATGAGATTCATATTGCATTTGTGTATTATTCATAAATTGTTTATATTTTTTTATTGAGGCTAGACATTAATAGAGACTATAAAGATTAGCACACATTATACTTCTTCCTTTTAGAGGAAGTAGTTAATCTCATAAACTAAAATATGAAGATATTTAAACACAAGAATGAGTGCTTATTAGAGAACAAGTTTACTGAACTAACTCTATATGAGAATTCCATTTGGATCATTACTTGTATATTTATAGAAATTCCTATTATGATAATTGTATAAGTGATTCTTTGACTTGAAATATCTAAAGTTATCTCATATAAGGATTGTCATATTCTAATACTACATATGACTTGTTCTAATTAAGAGTTGTTCAGTCAATGGTCATTGGATATAATATAAACTATATATAGGTAGTTGAGTGATCAATATAGGTTTCATCACTCTAAAATAATTATAAAAATATTATGTTAATCTCGATTAGTATTGATTCGAGAAATCATTAGCTAAAATTGAATAACATTTCAAAAATGTTTTTTAGATGTCATTAATCAAATCAATTACCAATGGTGGAGAGTTGACATGATTGGACTCAAATAAAGTATATATTATTTCCATGTTGTATGTCCAACCAGAATATTGTAATAATTGAAGATGTACATAAATGTTAGTCAAAACTATTTTGACATTCCTAAATATTTGGGTGGTCAAGATGTGTTGCTGGATGCTAATATTAATCTATGGATATAAATTGACTAAATAGACAATTAAAGATGATTTAAAGGAGTTTAATTTATTTGATCCTAAATATGAACTGGACTTATAATTTATATCTCATCATCATCACACCCAGTCTGAAGTCTCTCACTGAAGTGGAGTTTGGGGAGGTCTGATAGTATGTAACCTTACCTCTACATAGTAAAGAGGCTATTTCCAGTAGACTCACATACAAATGTGACAGAAAAATAGTGATGCAAGTTATTATAATAAAAGAAGTAAAAGAAAGCAAGAATAATAAATCACAAATAATAATAATAATAATACGAAAAAAAAACTTAATACAAATACAAAATAATAATAATAATAATAATAATAATAAATAAATAAATAAATAAATAAAAAACTAAAACTAATAAAAAACTCAATAATAAAAATAATAATAATATCAAGAAAGAAAATGTGAAAAAGAACACGGAAAAGAAGGAGAGAAAGAAAGATCAAGCCTCTGTGCCAGTCAAAGCCTTCATTTGAATGTGAGTAGAATCAGCAGCTACGTTGATAGGTAAAGCTTTGTAGGATCCCAAACTCCTCACCCCAACGTTCTTGGCAATAACACCATATGTAACAATAACAATGACCACAACAAAGAGAACATGAGTCACTATCAACAGATCCAGAATAACCACAACTCTCAATCTAGACTCTTCTATATCACACAATCACAAAAAATATGTCCATATGAACAAGAATCAACAAATTTGGGAATCTAATAGATCACATACAAAGAATGAGTTAAAGAGAGAGAAATATTTCAATCAAGTTAGACTTCTTATACTTTACGATTAATATGGGTATTTAACAATTAAAGATTAATATTAGATATTGAATCTTATTTGAGAATATAGTTCTAATTAAAGTTTAATTGAAATTAGAATTTAAATTTTAATTAAATTTATAAAATATATATAACTTATTATAATAGGCTTAGACTCTAAAAGAGTTAACACTTCTTATCTAACCATCTGTACAATAGTAGTGGAGTTCTCTTAACACGTTTTGTATATACTATTAGAGGGTAGACACTTAGGTGGCTACGGTGATTACCATAAATCAATTTTTAGAAATAATTCGAGGGAAACGACAAGAACATGATCAAGCTTTAAAATAATGTATGAATTATGATTCATACTTTATAATATTTTATGTATTAATTATTTTATTGTTGGATCCCGTTTCCAGAACCCAACTCTCTTGCTTACTCATTCGCCTGTTGGACCCCGCTTGATTCCGAAGCCCAACCTCTTGCGGATATATATTTTTTTCATTGAACCCTTATTAGACATTATCAATTCATCTGCATGCTCATAACATCCCAAAATTCAATCACAAATGGTTCCATGGTGTGCTCATACAAATCAGTCACTATGCTTGAACTCAATTCTCCTACTTGTGGACAGAAT
>JANZLX010000004.1:23607736-23620921 GCA_025531955.1 Erythroxylum orinocense | reverse complement strand
CAAAATTAGCATATGATACCTCATTACAAAGCTAAGACATCCCTCTACAACTTTCCATAAGACCACTTAAGCTACTTTAAACCATAACAAGCCAAAAATTGGCTTCAAAATACAGTACTCACAAAACCTACATTTAGGAATATGTTCCAGCACAATGTACATTAACATCTAAAAGTCAACATGTCATAACTCTCAACCTAAATATCAAAAATGTCATACTTAGTGGCGATAGAAAACTAACTAAAAAATCTTCAACTTTCATTAAGACCAATTTCACAAATTCAACCTAAATCAATCTAGAAAAATTCATCAAAGTTTAAGGTCACATTTCTCAGTTACTATTCATGCTGCACACATAACTCACTTTCAAGGCAAAATTTAAACCCCTTCAAGGCACAATTGGACAACACTTCCTTCATAAAAATTTTAGCCAAAATTCTTAAGTTTAATTTTAGCCAAATCTCATCTCATTAGCATAACCATATAAAAATTTATGACCTAAACATTGAAACATACTCACATTCTATTTTCCAGCTTTTACACCTAACTCTACTCCTATCATTCCAATACCATTTCTACTCCAATTAGCATCCAATTTAACCAAGAAGTCAGTCACAATTTCATCAAGCCATTCACTTGAATAAGTAGCCACAAAAATGGCAGCACACCTACATAATTTTCTTACTTTAATTACCACTCATCTAACATCATAAAAACCAATCTAAAACACTTAAACCAATCCAAAACATGTTAAATCATTCATCCTCACACAAACATGAACTTATACCCAAACAATCAAACCACAAGCTTCATGAAATTAATGCATAATAAATCACAATTAATGCATCTAACTACCAATTTAAGAACATACAACTTAATTCTCACCTAAACAAGCTTCAAATCTTCAATTCTTCAACTACTACAATTTCTCTACCACTCAACACGACATACGACCACCACTCACCACAATAATCATCATAAGGCTTAAGTTTGGATTTGTGTGTGAATAAAGGAGGAGCAAACAAAGAGGAAAAGGGTGGAAAAGATGGGCAAAAATTATCAAAGTAGCAAGGAAGAAGGAAGCTACGAGAATGATGGTGGAGAAAGCATGAAGACAACACTCATTTTGCCCTTTTAATTAGCAAGTGTCGAGGGTTTAACAGGGAAACTCAATGCTTGAAGAGTGTCATGACACTTACCACTTAATAATTAAAAAAAATCAAATGAATAACTTTTAATATGAGAAAACTATAATATGAGATACTGTATAATACAATATTTATTTCTTCTATAGCTAAGTTTAGTATTGCAACTTACCTTTGAAAGTTCCAATTATAATAATTAATTTCATATTAAATACGAAACATTAAGACTTTAACATATTCAAAATAAATGACTTTGAGATGTGATTCTTCGTTGAAGCATATATTATCCACAAAATTTAGAACTAAATTAGATAATAGAAGATAAAAGGTTAGATATAATCTTATAGACGCATTAAACAAATTATTTGTTTCAATAAATATTTATAGGAGAATAGTTTTCAAGATAAGTAATAAGAGTAAGATGAAATTTGAAAAGTTCAAATCTCATAAAAATATATTCAATTAAAACTAGTGCCTTTGTTGATACATTTGATGTATAGTTGAAAGAATTGGAAGGTTCAATTTTATGATAAATTTAAAGAATTTATTTTAAAGATGATTGTGAATTTTACGATAAGATAAGTGGAAGTATAGTTTTCCTTTTCAATAGAAGTATGTAGAGACATATTTTTCATAGAGAGAATGATAATTTATATTTTCATTTAATTGTCTAATTGAGTTATCTAATACTTGTAAAGCATTAAAAATATCTATTATTCTATATATGAGTTGATATTTGAGTCCAATTTTATAAGGATATTAACTTTGCAAGCAAATCCTAGTAAAATTATATTTAAAAAAAATTATTTTGAGATTTGAAAGGTTCTAATGTAGCATTAATTGCTAATACTACCAAATACATTTTCATTTATTGGAAATGATTATTTGAATCAAAAGTTCTTTAATGAACTTGGTATAGTTCTTTTCCTTGTTCAAACAGTAATGTACTATAGAACATTAGAGCCTTTAAGCATACAAAAGAAGGTAAGGCCTCATTAAAGATCCAAATATGAATTAATTTATGTAATTTTTCTTAATTATGATAATAACTAAGTTGAAAGTCATAAGATTTAAGTAAGTGCTCACTATAGAGAATATTATAGAATGTTTTTATAAAACCATCGTCATATGGTGATATGATGAGATATTCAAAAGATTGAGCGAGTGGGAGATTATGGGTTTATACTTTATAGTCATTTGATTAGTTGTAGTTTAGTAACATAATTATTTAAAGACATTATTTATTTTATACATATTTAGATGTATATGATAAAGTCCATGAGATAAATATACATTAGACATGAAATTATGATGAGATCATAATAATGAGATTCATATTACACTTATATATTATTCTTAAATTGTTCCTAATTACTATTCTATTGAGACTTGACAATAATAGAGCATAAAAACTAGTTCATATTATGTTTCTTCCTTATGAAGGAAGCATTCGATCTAATAGACTACAATATGGAGACACTTAGCCAAATGTATGGGTCCTTATTAAAGAACAAGTTCATTGGATTGATCCCATATAAGAATTTCATTTGGAAAATTACTTTTGTCTTTAGAAATTCTTATCTTGATAATTGTAAAAGAGATCCTTTAACTTGAGATCTCTAAAGTTATCTCATATAGTGATTGCTATGTTTTGATTCTATTTATAACCTACTTTAGTCAAAAATTACTCAGTCGATAGTCATTAAATATAGCATGAACTTTGTGGAGATAGTTGAGTGATCAATATAAGATTTATTATCCTAAAGTAATTAGGGAGAATCTTTCATTATTTTCGATTAGTATTGATTCATGAAATCCTTGACTAAGGTGGAATAACACTTGGAAAATAGTTTTTAAATGTCATTAATTAAATCAATTACTAATGGTGGAGAATTGACATGAATGGACTCAAAAAAAGTACACATTATTACCATGTTCTATGATTAATCAGAATATTGTATGATGAAATAATTGAATTATACTAAAAAAATCATACATGAAAAGGTTAGTCAAAACGAATTTAACATTCATAAATATTTGAGTGGATATAATGAGCTACTAAACGTCAATTTTGATATATAGATATAAATTATTTAATTAGAGAATTAAAGATAAATTAAAAATAATCTTAAATATGATTTATGATTATAATTTATATTAATTACTAACATATTTGTGAACGTAATAGGTCACACACAAAGTATGAGTTGAAGAGAAAAAAGATATTTTAATAGTTAAATTGAGAAACTTTATGACTAAATATGAGATATTTAATAAATAAAATCATTATAAGATATTAGATCTTATTTAAGCATAATTAATTAGAATTATTTATAATTTTAATTGAAGATTAATTAAAATTAATATTTAATTTCAATTAAATTATTAAAATGTCTAAAACCTATTATAAATAGTATTAGGCTCTAAGAGGATAACTTAACCCTCTCTACAATAGTTTTACATTGTCATATTATATTCTTTGGATATCGTTAAAAGTCGAACACTTATATGCAGGGCCGTTCTTATCATTTTATAGGCCCTGGGCAAAATTAAAAAAAAGGACCTCAATAAATCGACAATATACAAACATTAATGATAGAGAAACAAAGAGCAAATTTTAATGATAGAGAAACACTAATTTCTAAAAATACAAGAAATTAACATACTTAGGAAAAATATAGTAAATTATATTCTAAGTTTCCCAGGTCAAATATTATCCTATTCTATAAGCTGTGGAAATATTATTTTTATTATTATTTTACTATTACGATATGTTTAATAGAATCATACGTATTTTTATAATAAAGGAAACCATTTATTTAGTCTTTAAATTGAGTAGCTTAAATTATTTGATTTAGTCATATTATCACTAAACTTATGTGAACTCTAATAGAACACAAATCTAACAATTATTACATTACTTGTGGCAAAATATAATGAAAATTACAATTACAAAAATTTAATTATTTATTAATGTTTAATTATTTTTATAAATAATAAGTAATCTAAAAATAAAAGAGAAACACAAATAAGTACAATATCATTTAATATTAATGTTATAATTTAAAATGTTAATATAGTGTCCACGTTAGTGACAATTACAATTACAAATTAATTATAATATATTCAAATATTTAATAAGCTAAAAATATATTAAAAAATTAAAACTTTATTTTTAAATTATACTCAGAACTCAGAAGATAGAATTATGAAAACTTTTTTCTTGCCAATTTTTAAGTTGGAGTACCTTAGATACATAAGTTGATGAAAATAGAGATATTTGAAGGTAAAAATATACCTACATACTTCAAAACTATTTATAAGTATAACAAGTTAACGTTAACTTCCTTAACTTAATTAATCATGAAATTTGCTACATTACTGCCAGAGATAATATAGCTTCCAAGATAATATTTGGGAAGCTTCCAAAATCAAACGTTATCTGACGTTTATTACTCTTGAAAATATTAACTACTTTCACCGACATTCTCTACATTTATTACTACATTTATTACTCTTCTGGAGTAAATGTATTTGACTCTCTTAAAAATTGTGTGCCCTGGGCAGTTGTCCTGCTTACCCTTACCTGAGGCCGGCACTGCTTAGGTGGCTAAGATAATTAAGATAAATCAAATTTAAAAATAGTTTAAGAGAAATGATAAGAAAAAAAATAAGTGTGAATTATAATTTATGCTTTTATTATAATTTATGTATTAATCATTTTATAAAATTTAAGTGATGTTAATTTTGGGAAATAAAAATGATAAATTTTGTAATTATTCTATTGCATACGATATAAAATCCTGGTGTGATTTTCCAACATGTCCAACCTCCAGAACATAAAACGGATATCGTTTAGGATGATCATTGAAATAATCTAGCAGTGTGAGTTGAATACTTCTCTATCTTTGGCTCTTTACTTGACCGGTGAAGCATGGACAGTGTACGAACGTAGAAAGTACCACCATAGAAAGAGAAGTGCCGGCTGTTAGGTTTCACTTTCAGACTCCACGACCGTGAAAAGAGAAGCATGGAAAGTGTCATATTACAGTAGTACAGTGGACTTCTTTATATTTTTGTTTTTTATCTTCTTCTTTCTGAAGGCTACCAATTATGTTGGTTGATTGTTCCAACCCTCCTGTTTCTTTTTATTTATTTATTCTTGACTGCTTTCTGTTACATAAAAAGATACCAAAGAGAGAAACGTTTCCTGAAGGAAAGGAGGTGGGCTCTATTTATACGCTTAGGAGCTGTAAAGTGTTAAGCATTTAGTGCAATGCAAATACTCCGGCAGTCTTTCCAAAAATAGAGAACTCTTCTCTAGCAGTCAGCATGAGCTTCTCTTCTTGTAGCAAGTGAAATTCGACCAGCGCTTTTATCCAATGCATCACAATTCTCTGTTCAGGCTAATACTTTGGTACATAAGAATCCAAGCTTCTGCCTTTTCTAGAATCACGACTTGACTGACCATAAGAGGGTCTTACGGCTATTAACTGCAAATGGGTCATGTCTAAATTGGAGATATACAGATAAAAGGCTAAAACTTCTACTTGGAGAATACATGTTAAATGAAAGAATCTTCCAGAACCTTGGATCGAAGAAGCTTTAAAATGAAGACTTGATTCTTGTATTTATCAAGATTGAGAATCCTAATATGAACTGGATCTTATTTCCCAGATCGCCAAGTGGTTCAGCGATAAGTGCCAGAGGTTTCTCAAGCTGCTCGATCATTTTTTCTAGTTTCCATTACTCTAACACTGGATATGAATATTTTTGGTCGGGCTCATCCTTCACACAAATGATATCATATTCCGAGTCGATAATCACCACACGCATAGGTTGGGCAACCGTAAGACTGAGTTATGCAATGCAACCGATATCGTCGCATAAATATCAACACACAATTAACTAAAAAATATCCTGTCTCGGGGGAGCACATAAAACAAAGTTGGCGAAACTACAATGAAAAGTCATACCCAATGCCAAGACTTTTGAATGCCCCGCAAATATAAGCATCTTATATCCATTCTCTTCAAAATATCCATTAATCTACTTGAAAAGATCCAAGAAGTTGAAGCTTTAAAATCATTTACATTCCACTAATGTAAGATTTTATTGTTTAGGAAGGTGATAATATGGGTATCCGCCCAATCCTACAGGTGGTGGTGGTGAAAAGCCTAAAGATTCTTTCTTCATCCCAACTTGCCCGTAAGGAATTTGAGGTTGTGGTGGATATGGAGCAGGTACTACGGGAGGACCAGCATATGGAGAAGGATATGAATCATATGATGGCATAGCTTGAGGATACCCGTAACCAAGAGGTGAAGTCCCAACATGTACTTTTCCAGGTTGCGAATATCCAGCGGTTGCTGGTAAGGGTCCAGGAGCCCTTGGTGGAGGTAATTGCGTCTGAGTTGTTTTACCCTTGTGAGTATCAGCATACTTCACTATCATCATCCTACCCTGGAACGAAATAAAAAACCAGGAGGCCAAGGAATAGCAGACAACATTAGATACAAACATGTTATTTAAACATCTCGCCCAACTATTATGCAATGTTGAGGGACTGTAGGAAGTTGGGAATGGCAAATACTGGAATCCTTTAAACACACTGGCCATTACAGGTCTTGGAATACCAGTTATTAAGGGGAGGCCATGTAAAATGAGAAAAACAAGAGAAATACGGGCACATCCAAGGGTTGCCCAAAGAAGGGAATCTACCTTGCCAATTGAATATTTCTAGTTCCACAATCACAGTTACCCAAAAACTCATGGAAGAACTGAGACTTTTTCGCCTCAAATATAAAATAAAATTTGTGAATGTCCTTCACATAAAAAGGGCACTTGCTATAATTGTGGAACAAAATGAAAGTGATCACAGAGACATAGACATACATGTGCTTATACTCACAAATTGTGAGTTTTAGTAGCTTTCCTTATCCAACTAGGAATCCTATGTTTTAGTATTTTTCTCAACACTAATAACATTAAGGAAGTTTATTTCAAGTTAAGCTTATGTTTGTGTTTTCATCAAATCCTAAAAGTATAATCAAGTGGTAGTCTTTGTTCTTGTTATATGTAGCCTCAGGTAGTTTTAAACATATCGCCCAATCTAATAGTAGGTGACCAAAGTGAAATAGTCGGCAGTTCTCATGATGGAGATCAGAAGACCAAAACCTAGAGATCTATCATACCAAATCAAAGGCTGGCATTGAAAGCTTTAGAGCAATGAAAGGAACTCAAACTCCAGTAATTAGAACGATGTTTTAAAGAAACTACAGATCGGTTTGGTAAGCATAGGCACCACCATAAACTAGAATAACAAAAGAGCACATACTGAAGAAGATTTAACACGCTGTTAACCCATTGGTAGACCAATTCCTGCATATGGTCTTAGACAACAGATCTACATGGAGGATGTAGATGAAGAGGATGCTTCGTTTGCAAAACCTATGAGACATGTTGGATAAGGAAGAAATGGTTATGCTGTCGTAGACAACAGATCTCCATGGAGGATTTAAATGAAGAGGATGCTTCCTTTGCAAAACCTATGAGAGATGCTGGATAAGGAAGAAATGTTCATGTATGACGACAAGGATAGTAGCAACTTCAGTTTAAAGGTATATACTTCTTTTTTAGTGGAAAACAGAAAACTGAGGAATCTTAAGATTGAATTACAGAAGTAAATAAGTTTCAACTATATGGACATCAAAAAAGGGAAAAGGTGAAACTTTTCACATGTACATCAAAAGGTGGACCTTCTACATGGTGGAAATAACAGTCCAGAAGGTTCCGTAAGGGTTGAGCATCAGTCGGAACCTGGTAGGAAATGAACCGATTTTACTAAAGGAATTTCTTCCTCCTGATTATGAACATATTTTATGCCAATGATATCAAAGATGTCATTAAGGTTAGAAACCTATACACGAATATATGGCAGAACTTATGAGACTGAAAAAGGAATGATTTGGGGGAGACTAAAAGCCAGCAAGTTGCCAAATATTTGAAGGGCTTAAATCCAGATATCAAAGACAAAATGTATTGAGAAATTTATCTAAAGCACAAAGTATTGCTCTAGACTCTAAATTGATGTTGTGGAAAAGAATATGCTGGATTATTTTCGCAGGAATTACATGGGGTAATTATTAAGAATGTGCTGTTCTATATATGGTATGCAATATCCGAAGCAATTAAAAATCAGAAGGTGATAGAGAATGAAGGGGAAAAACTATGAATCCTCGTACCAAATCAGTTTCCAAGAAGTTTTTCAAGTGCAACCAATTGGGCCAGAGATCTAGTGATTGTCGTCTACAAAAAGCATTTTGTGTGGTACAATAAGAGAAGGACAATCATGTGATTTGTTGTGGTTTTGATGGCAATGACAAGTATGAGGATGATAGTGATGATGCACAGAGTTACATGATGAGACAGATGATGTTATCTCCAAAACAAAAGAATAACAGTCAAAGACATCAATTGTTCCAAACTAGGTGCACTATCATTGATTGTTTGTTTGATGTGATTATTGAAAGCGGTAATTGGGAGAATATTATTGGGGATGATGTTGGAAAGAGCCTATGTTTAAAGAATGAAAGACATTATAATCCATATTTCATTAGTTAAATTAAGAAAGTAGAGAAGATTCCAGTAATAGAATGATACAAATACAATGTACCTTGTCTATGGGCAAGTCCAAAGATGAGGTATATTTTAATTTAGTGGATATAGATGCTTGTCACTTGTCACTTAACAGACCTGGACAGTTTGATGTAGCAGCCAAAGATTATAGATTAGAAATGTCTTCCAAGTTGGATATAGATGGCATGAAGTTTACCTTATTGCTATTAAAAGAAGGTTTTAAACCAAAACTTCTAAAGTGGAGAGAAGTCGAAGAAAGTGCATGCTTTTGTTATGAAATAGGTGCTGGCATTCAACGAAGATAAAAGACAATAAGAGTATCCAGAAGTAATTAACCTGTTGCTACAAGATGCTCAAATAAAGGACAAACATAAACGAAAGGGAGCTAAATTCAAGAATAAAAAAGCAATATACCAACATCAAAGGATACAAATATTTGGTAATAAAGAATCACATTATGGTGTTTCATAAAAAAAGAGAGAATTCTAGTAGACTTATAACAAGTTGCAAACCAAAAGTACGGACCACATCAGATTTTTGGAGATCAACGATAATGCTTATTATATTGTAGACCTAAGAAATATGATATTTCCAAATATTAAATGTGGCATATATTAATCTATTTTGATTATCCAAATGTCAAAGACAACAACTTGAGGTCAAATTTTTCTTAAACGGAGGGGAATAATTGGGATGGGTAAACCAAATCAAAAGAGTTCTAGTATTTTCCTTATTCAACCAGGAATACATACTTTTCTTATTTTACTAAGTCTTTCCTTTCAATATTTTCTTCATTCAATTAAGATATTTCTATTTCTTTTGGAAGACAACATTAATAACACTACAAATTTTTATCTTAATTTGAGTTTATGTTGTATTCTGAAGTTTGTTTATCAAATCCTAAAGTCATTGTTGAGTACCAACCTTTATTTTCACGATTATACGCTGCACTATGCACAACCATATAGAGGACAATATTACCATCAATTAAATATATTCCCTGAAAAAGGTTGATTGCTCTTGAACATTTTTTTACTTCTCCAAAAACCGCTATTTACTGTTCAAAGTATAGCAGTAAGCTCCTGGGTCACAAGTTAAGTCAACTTACAGTGCCTCACTAGCTGCAATGTACACAATCTAATTAACTCATGAAACATCTAAATATTCTGGTTCGATGTCTCTGGGCAATGGTGAATGAGCTATTAGGTTTCAATACTTACATCAAAATATAGTTGGCTAGTCATTCAGAAGATTTGTCTACCCACTTACAACAATCACTACAGATATGTGGTAAGGTAATGCCCTCCCAAATAACATTTTGTGATCAGATATCAACTTACCCCAAGCATTTTTTGTGGATCATCAATAGCCTTCTTTGCAGCCTCTGCCATTCTGTATGTAACAAATCCAAAACCACTGCACAATTGAAGGGGGAAATAAAATGACTTAATTGACAAATAGTGGCGTAACTAAGAACCATATAAAATCCTACAAATGAAATTTCATCCTCAATGTACTCATACAGGCACAGATGTAACAAGACAAAAAGTACAATACCGTGATTCATTAGTATCTTTGTCATAAGCAACTGAACCTTCTTCGATCTCACCATGCATAGAGAAGTAGTTAAGCAGCAACTCACTTGTAATTTCTGGTGCCAAACCCCCTATGTAGAGTTTCCTGTGGGATAGATCAGATGTAGCATTTGCCCCGGTCAACCCTTCACAAGCTAAATTACAAACAGCCATCCGCCCCTGGAATAATATCATTTATAAGGACGATCAATAATAAGATTATAGATAGGAGGCTATTCACAATTTTCTAGAGGTTATACAATTAGGCTAGCAACCAACAAGTGTCTGGCTACCATTGCAAACATTATATGAACGGGAATCACAAATAAAAGTGAAGGCTGTCATTCTTCCATACAATTATGCAACAAAGTTATTAATTAGTGACCAGAAAATTCAAACCAAAAACCTTGTAGATGATTAATGGTGACCAGACAGTATCCAGGGAAAAACAATTGGCCTAATTAATTAACCAAGAATGCTACCATGTAGATACTGCATGCCAATGTTTAAATGTGTGTGCATGAGAGAGAGAGAGAGATTAAAGGATCATCTCATTTATCTTAGATAAGGCCTTGTAGATGTCTATAAATAGTCATTTGCCGGGTGACAAGAACTGTATCTCATATTAGGGTTGACAGTGTAACATATATGGAGCCGGATCAATTTGAAATGCATCCATGTATTTTTAGGACACGTTGGTCATCAATCGTTATCATAAAGCTGTCCATTAAATCATACAGCATTCATCCTCCAACAAGTCTCTTTCTTAACGCTTATCTATTACTCCAAGTATCCTATGACACACACGGCAGCTGCAACATGCTCAAGCAGATATAAGTAATATCACTTAATGCATAACATTAAGTTGGTGAAAAAATTCAATAAAATCCAAATAAAATAATCATGTATGTTAATTTACAAATAAAATGCTTACATCAATCATCTTGCTTGGAGCCACAAGTGCTTTATGTGCTGATTCCATATGTTTGTAAGTAATGAAACCATAGCCACGTGATTTTCCGGATGCTTTATCATAAATAACAGCACCTTCTTCTATTTCACCATGTACTTGAAATGCCTGAAGGAAAAAAAATATAATTGATCAAACTGTTTAAGCTCTTAGAAGACATGGTAATAAATTAAAGCAAAAAGTAAGAGGGTTTTTTCACAAAAAATTTTGGTCAAATTTTGTGTGATATAGATAATCATTCCCATGGCACACAAAAGCACACACAACAATCAGCAATGCACTCACAGCACACAATGTTTCTGAGGTAGTATTCCAGGCCAAGCCACGAACAAAAAGCTTTCGATGGACTGGATCTGCTCTGGCCAGAGTTTTAATTTCTTCAGCAATTGAAGGATATTGGGACCCTCTTTATACCTCAACATGCAAACAAACACACACACACAGCGTCAATCACACAGACATACAGTTGAAGCAGAAGTTTTACATGCCATCATTCACTAGGGACAAGGAAAACATTCTATACGGAAATGGTTAACATTTAATTGTTGAAATTAGATACACAGAAAAGAAGCACCCCATACCTCGCCCATCCCCCTTCCAAGACATCTCAGAGAAGAGGGGGAAAAATCGAAAGAAAGAAAGAAAGAGAGAGCCTAAAAGAAAAGTAATGATCCAAAGCTAAGACAGCATTATAATTTTCAGTCACAGGGGAAGTGTTCGTACTAATATAAAAAATATAACTTGAAAACACTTTCACTGAAATGAAAGAGGGTACAAAAAGACAGAGTCGAAGCCTAAGTTTAAATCAGAGCAACAAAGTGGTGCTTTGTTTCTCTCCTAGCAGCCTTTTAACGGGTATAATACTAAATCGCAATTATACTCGCCATCACTGCAAAATCAAATCTTTCAGTTGGATTTATATTGTTAATCAATTCCAGTTCTTATAATTTGAATTCAATACTATCAACGCCACAAAACAAAAATATCAAACAACGAATCTTACGCGAATTGCTAAAACTAGAAAAAGAAAAGGCCAAAGGGGTAAGAAACGAAAGGATATAATTATGATAAAGATAAAGATAGACGCACAGTCTAGAGAGAAGATCGATAAGCAGGGATTTGCTGAGAGGGTCAAGAAGAGAGCGAAGGTTTTCAACTGTTGTAGATGAAATATCACCGCCGTTATTCAAGTCATCCATCTTCCTCTTCTTCATGTCCTCCATCGACAACCAAGTTCGCCGGCTAATCGAGAAGAGGGTTTGTCTGTTGAACTAAGCAATCTGATTATTTCGTGTCCGTATACCGTGTAAATACACGAGTAACAAATCAACTCCTGGTAGACAAAGAACTCCTATTTCATATATGTTCAACAGAGAGAAAGTACTGTTATTCATGGGTTATAATTTGTGAATTTTCTCAAAAGTTAATTGTAAGTTAAGGACTTCTGTTAGTATTAGAAATATTTGTTTAACAATACACTATTATAATCTCCCTAACGTCTTAAAAATTAGAATTAAAGAAAATGTTAGGGTCCCGATCTGGGAAACCGGATCCCAACCGGAAATCAGAAAATCGCAAAGCAGAATTCTGAATCGAATGCGAATCGAATAACAAAGTGCGGAAAATTCGCGAATCGGAATACAAATCGCAGCGAATCGAAAAATAAGTATATCGAACTGAAACATATTCCGACATCCCGAAGAAACATAAAGCATAGGAAACTGATCGCGTTGGAAACCTTACGACATCCCAAATCCGGTATAAATTTTTTTTCTTTTCCCTCTTAT
The DNA here is from genome assembly GCA_025531955.1 of Erythroxylum orinocense. Taxonomy (NCBI): domain Eukaryota; kingdom Viridiplantae; phylum Streptophyta; class Magnoliopsida; order Malpighiales; family Erythroxylaceae; genus Erythroxylum; species Erythroxylum orinocense. The sequence goes on along the minus strand of JANZLX010000004.1, from coordinate 23,607,807 downwards.
TCATTTCTTTTCTCTTTACTCAATCTCATTCAAAGCATAACCAATCCATACATTTCTATTCTTTTTCACTT
>JANZLX010000004.1:23584352-23595630 GCA_025531955.1 Erythroxylum orinocense | reverse complement strand
AACCATTAAACCATTTAATGGTAAGTTCATAACTCCATTTAATGATGATAAACTATAATAAAGACCATCTTTATTTAACATTTTAATGTCAAATGTGTGGTTGCACATTTAACCTAATAAAAACCGAAATTGCATCTTCTTCTTTAAAAAAAATTTGTTTTAATATAATTAATATAATCAATTATATTAAACTAAAAACAAGCCCATTTCTAAATGTACATTTGGGCTTCTAATTAACCATTAATTAGAGCAAGCCCACTATTCAATTATGGGCTTCTAAAACCTCCATTTATATTTCTTACTTAGCTTGATAACCTTCTTTAAAGTCAAGTGGTGAATCTTATTAAACTTTGATAATTCAAGCTCCAATAAGTCCAAAATTAATTTAATCTCATTAGAATTAATTCTATCTTATTAACTAAATATCATTCCACTAAAGACAATTAGTTAAACTCTTGAATTATTAATTGTTATGAGAATACATATTTTATGTCCAATTATAAGCCCTATTTAGAACCTTATTATAGCCATCCGCTCAATAAAGGGTAAAATTACCGTTTTGCCCTTATGTTGGTTTTTCACTCTAGATCTCTCATTTTACTTTATATGGTGAATAATACATAAGATCTCATCTCAGTGTTAAGACTTGATGGATAGCTAGACCATCAAACTACTAGTACCAGTTTAATCACCAAATCTCCTTAAAACATCTATAAGTGATGATATTACTATAAACTCTTTATTTGAGTGAATATTCCCTGATACATGCTTCAATTAACAATTCCAATATGCAGACAATGGATTAATACTCTGTAAAAATTCATTCCGATCATATCAAGAATTATAATGAAACATATATGAATTCACCACTCATCAAGATTATGGTTCACAATAAGCGAATGCTTAAGTTGTATGTTTTAAGATTAAAATAACAACCCACTTTATTTTTAAAAACATACTTGATTTCAAATTCATTTAATATTGCCATTATCGATAGTCAACTACTACCATGATATGAAACTTATCATTCCCTTTGTAGTAAACACTTTTACTTATATGGAGATAAATCGCAACACTACAGTCTAAACCATAATCAAGCAACCAAGTTGATTATTCAACTGTGAAACAATTAATTTAGATTCTAATAATATACGTGTTTCCCATACATCTCTATGTATATGTATATTACTTACAAAAGAATCTTGGTACCTTTTGTCTAGATATATAATGCTCACACAAATAAAAACCAAACTCTTTTGTTTTATTAGTAATAAATATTTTCATTACAAAACTGTAATTGAAGAAAATAAAGTTACATGTAAATACACTTGCTTTCCTGGGCATTATATTTACATAACTCTAACACAAAGTTGTATGGCTACGTTGATAAGTTGAAACCAGGAAATACAATTGGACTTGCAAAAATTTAGGTATCAAAAAACCAAGATTTAAATATTATATAGTTTAATAGGTTCTATATATGTTCCTATTCAATGAAGCAATGGTGGTAACATCTTAGGCCTATTATAAGTATGGATGACCTTTTCTTAAAGATAGAGCATCAAGGACAATTACTTACTTATATATACGGATATGGTGAAGAAAGCACGAATCCATTATCTTGGTAAATAGTTGATATAGAGAATGATGCTTAGAGATGGTTTATGCAAAAAAAAAAAAACCATTAAATTGAATTTAGGGGAAGAAGATGGGATCATTTTGATTTCAAACATGAGGAAGGTATTTTTGGCTTTTAATTTATCTGAAGTTTAGTTGTCTTTTATGAATTTCATAATTTTTTTAGTAACATTATTATATTGCATTGATTAACTTCAACATAGATACAATGCTCCCTAAATCCATCCATATGTGTAAAGCTTATATATCACAATTAACACAATAATTAGAGAGGAAAAGATAATAAAAAGCAGTTTAGGCTTATGTATGAGCTGCTTATGTTTAGGAATTCAATAAGAAGTTGATAAAACTAGATCAATTAAAACATGAATCTACTTCTTCGTTATTAGAATATCCGGTTTTGACATGGACAAGATCATACTAAAGCTTTAAGTCCAAGTACATACTAAGGCTTTAAGTCCAAGTTCCTAGTTATGAATAACAATATGTGTGGAACATTTAACTGTTAGATATTGCTAGCAATCAACGTGGTAAAGACTACCAAAACCATGCTTATAAAAAGGCATAAAATAAAGATATAGTAAATAAATAACTAGAAAACTAACATTGTTCTATCAATCATCAAAAAATTAAAAAAAGTAAAAAAGATGCAATAAAGTGGAGCATACTATAAAATGGTGATAAAGTAAATGGGCTTAGAAGGGATGATGCCACGCACACTATTATACAGCTTATTAGAGAGCACATATATAGGAGAAGAGACTTATATGCTTATCAATAAGTATATACAACTGCAATTCATCACTCTAAGAAAATGATTTAGGATTTTATTGCTTTATCTTACAAGATACAATATTATATATACATGTTTACTATATATTGTAACTTAATAAAGGATCATGTTTACCATATATTGTAACTTAATAAAGGAATCATTTTTTACCTCCTAATGATCATGAAGCCAAATAACTTCTAACCATAAGAGTGATGCATAGTATACCTAAAAGGTCAAAAAGAAAGGAAAAGAATGAACCACATAACAAAGAAACTTATATGCCAGAAATTGTAGAAACAAATTTCTTAATTTGAAAAATTCCTATAAATAAGAAATTTTGTTACAAAACATCAAATAAATAAAAGTATCATGAAAGTGGGATACAATAACTTTAGATTGATCCTTTAATTACTAATTTAGCTTTATATACAACTTAAAAGTACTTTGAGATTGAAGATTAGTTTTGATGCGTGTGGTATGGAGGATCAAATTTTGACGACTTGTCTCACTAAGGTTTGAGTTTGAAAATGAGACTTGAATTACTGACTTGTCTCACTTGGTCACTTTCCTCTCACAAGTAACTAGTGAGAATATTCGACACTAATTCTCATGATTTCTTAATTAATGCTCCTTCATCTCCTCTTTGATTTTTTACTTCCATAATGAAACTTATAATAATTAAATTTAGATTATATGATACAATTTTCTTCTTAATAAAGATTAAATTGTTTATTTTCGTAATATTACGAACTTAATTTAATGTTACAAAATATGAGGAGTACATTTTAGTATGAACTTAAGAGCTATTATGATCTAAAAGGAATGGGGCACAAAGCTGCTAGTTGAAGCAACAATCTTGTATGGTATAGCCTCTTCTGAACTAGTGATTTAATAAATCTATTTGTCTACTTAAGTTCAGCCTACAGAGCTAGAATTTCCTCTACAAACATGCTTACATGTAAACGGATAGAATTTCCTCTTACTGATGCGAGGCCAAGCTAATAGGTGAGTATCAAAACTGCAATCCTTATTATGTATAACAAAATTTGTCACCGTAAGCAGTAACATGCATGCTACGTTTTCTATCTGATACACAACTTCGAAGCTGGACGCCACGAGAACCAAGTTTTTAAGCCTGTTATGTACCAAGAGCACAGATCATATCCACTTTTATCTTTTCTAAGTACCCGTTTCGAGGAGTAGAGTTATTACAAATGATTTTCTTTTCTTTACAGATAAAACTTTGTAATTTCTGTTCTGATGTAGCTGTAATTCTGGAAATAAATTACGCGGGAATCCCGCGACCTAGGAATTTCTTGAAGCCCTAACTGATCTTAGATGGGAGTGGGTATTGTTAGGACTTCCTGTCCGTGAAGTGGAAATCTCAACTTCTTCAACGCCGAATTCAGGCTCGTGTTGGGACTAAAAGCCCAAGTTTTAATTATTCAAAAGGCTATTTTTTGTTTTCTGTTGTTCGTCAAACATCATCTTGAGTTGTCTGCCTTGTTCTTCAATCCGTAGTTGTAGATTTCTTTGAATCTAGCACAAACATTGCAAACAAGGCAAGTTCAAAAATGTCAGGAATTTTTGTGTTAAGCTTCTCCCTGCTTTTACAAACCTTCACTTAAATGAAAAGATGAGGCAAAGATTCTTAAAAATGGGCATTGGCTAATCAACGAACTAAGTAGTTGTTATGGTCAAAGAATAAAAAATGTTTTGTTCATGGTTTAATAAGCATAAGAAGCAGGCCCAACTCCCAAGTAAACTTTAACGCAGACAAATTCAATTCTGAAGAATAATAAAAAATGAGTCAAACAACATTCACTTAACAAGAAAACTCCATTGAATTACCTCCAACTGCTCGTGTAGGCGTCTCTGGACATCTAGTTGCAATTGCAGTGCTTCTCTGATATGTGTGCTGCTGCAAGAGGTATCATTAACAGTAGGAACGTTCCAGAGTCAAATGTTTGTCCATGCTAAAGAAACCAGAAATATGTATTGATAACCTGGAAGAAAACTAGTTTACCTTTTCACATCGAGGTGCTGCATTTCGCATGTGCTATTTCTTTTCTCTGCCCTCCCTGCAATAAGAATTTCATTTGGTTCAGAATCATCCAACAATTTAAGTAGAATAACCTCTCTCCATTGATTCAAAAGCGTGCAGATCTTCAGCAAAGAGGATCTGGAAAAATATCAAATATTTAACCATTTCATATAGAAAAATGCTAATAGTTAGCTTAACATATGAGTAATAGTGCCACATTGCTTATATAGAAACCTAACTAAACAGAATTTAGGTCACACGCAAGATCTTCTACTAGACGACTGTGTAGGGTGTATGAGATCTAAAAGATTGCTCCCAATGACTAACATTGTCCAACAAATTCTTAGCCATCATCAAGCTTAACAAGGGCTAAAAGTTAACTAGTTAAACCCATCCTCACAAGAGAAGATTTTGGTTGAATACTCGGAATAGAGACCGAAAGGGGAAAAAAAAAAGGAATAAGTAAACTGAAGGATCATGTAATTAGATGCAAGTACTTGATGTATAAATCTTGCCAACTTAATGTATGACATTATAACTCTGAATGAAGGTTGACAAAGTTTGTAACAACAGAATATTAACTAGAACAAGGGCTTACCATCAGCAGAATATGGCATGTATTTTGCAGTTCTATATTTCTGCAGAGTCAGAGAAGCGACAGTTCAGAGCACTGTAACAAAAATCTGAAATGGTGGCCTAGAATAACGTAGCTATTGCAAAGTGAGTTATTACCTGCAAATGGCTTTTCACATGAAAGATAGTCAAACCACCTGAGTCCATCAGCTTCAGTATAGCCTTCGGGGTTGCTTCTACAAATCATGCAATCAATTTGCTCATAACCAGATGATAAGTTTACTTCTTAGTTGACTAGGAGCTTCTGTATAGGTTACTTACTATCAGCACCTCCAAGGCGATTTACACACTCCACAAACTTCTCATGGAGATCTTGAGTCCATCTTATTCTTGTTTTGTTGGGAAGCACCACTCCAGTTGGCACCCGGTTGCCAGAACATACAGAAACACCTTCGGAAGAAACCCTTGAAGGCAGCTTCTCTTGAATGGAAGAGAAGTTCAGCCGTGCAAATGAAGAATCACACGGAAGAGCATGTCTAACCTGTGAGAAAGCAAGTAGCCGTTGTCCAATTGGATTGTTGATAAAAATGCAACCGTAAAACGTAAAATTTGATGTACATACTCTGTGCTCTTGACTTCCCTGGGAGGGAACTGAAAAGTGACTTCCAAAAGAGGCAGGATCAAGACTAATCGACTTGTCTAGCTCATGCTTGTTATACAAAGCACTGCCGGGCTGACTTTTAAAGGACTTGCCGTAAAACTTATGGGGTTGATCATACCCAGGAAATTGAACTTTTACAACTGACTGCAAGGTGTTTCTTGGTTCAAGGTTATTTTTCGTCGTTTCTTCTGTTTCAATAGAATAATTTTCCTTGACAGAGTTATGTGCAGGGATTGATGAAACATAGGATTTGGAGTACTGAGAAGACAGAGGACTGTCAACATGATCATCGTAGTCCAGGAAGCCCATGTATCGTTCTGTTGCATAAAAAGCTGAGGCCGGTGAGTCGAACCTGCTCATTATGCTGGTAGACGGTTTATGAGGCCTCAGGTTTTTCTGTTCTGTGCCTGCCTCCAAGTCATGCGACTGAACACAATTTACCATGTTCATCCCGAGATGGTGATCATAATATTGGGAGGAAAGATTGCTGAACTCACCAATCAACCCATGATTTGGTTGAACTCGTTCTTGGAAATCAATTGTCGATGTGTTCATTTACAAATGAAAATATTTGCAACGGTAATAGATCAACAGGAAAATCTAGCAGAAAGAAACTTTGTTTAGATTTCTTGGCTAGCATCAAAAAGTGTATCAGAATACATACTACTGCGAATTATATAAGCAGTGAAATCCGCGCAAGATACACGCAAAATCTGGCAGCAAAAAGAAAAGCAAAGATGCAGATAAAACAAACATATTGAATTCAAATGCCTGAAAAGAAATCTTTCTGATATTCCAAAATACTTCATGAGTAAGAAATGAATATATATACCCACAATGAAACTGTGTAAGCCTTTTAAGTGGATAGGAATGAACAATGATCTATTGACATAACCTAAGCAAAGATAACCAAATAAATAAAATCCATTAAAAACAAACAGACAAGTACAACTCAATGTTGTCTTCTGTAGAAAAAGAATCAACTGTCTTCTGGTAAGTTTGAAGGATCCCAAACAAAATTGTTCTCCTAGTGTTGTAGATTTAAAAAATAAGAAGAAATGGCGAATAATGTTACGGGCATCTGTGACTGTTGCTGAATTATATAATGGGATACTTCGCATAAATTCACTGCAACAGATCTGCTAATATTCCTGCTAAAGGTGCAGATAAAATCACTTTAGCCAATTACCAACAATATATAAACGATACAGAAATATGAATCGAACTTTTTATCCTAAACACAGAGAGATAAAATTCCTTTTCCCTTCCCTTCCCTTCCCTCAAGACTGCATCTTGAAAAGTATGAATCCGGAATTACGAAAAGTTATTACACTGTTGTTTATTTTAATGTCAAAGTACAAATGAAACGCGACAGTAAAGATTCTGAAACAAAATATTGATGAGATAGATAACTAAAAACTACTCCTTCCCATTTTGAAGTAGTTTTAAAATACCGGTCGAAATATGTATATATTTTGAGTCAAATATATCTAATTGCACTATTGTGAATTGCATATATTGATTTACGAATGGTTAGTAGTAGAATCTTGATATAGTTATACTTGAGTTAATATTTTATTTTTTGTACCTTATGGTTTAATTAATTAATATGTATTTAAGGAGTTGTGGCAATGAATTTTCCAGTAATTAAAAGATATATTACTAAAAATTAAGAGATAATTGTTCAAAATATCCTAAATTGTACATGTTCTATTAATTATTATCAAATTTAAAAATTTGTTAGATTGATACATAAACTATTTAAAATAAAATGAGAATAGTACAATTCCTCGAGTGGGAATAGGTCATATTCAAAACAATTAAACCATGCTTGTTTTAGATAATTTGGGAATTTTTTGTATAAAATTTTAATTTGTTGATATAATTAATTGATAGAATATGTACCGATTATTATTATTTTAATAAATATCTCATCCGTAAATTGAAATTGAGGTAGGCATATTGCATTGCTCTCAAGTTCGCAAGCTTATACAAATAAATAGTTAGAGGGCGTAGGTTGCTCCCGATGAAGACATTTTGACACTCAAGTTAGTAAAAGCAAATGGTGTTAAGTATGCAAGAGAATTCTTAAAGCGAATTAATGATGATTGTAATGTGTACTTACCTTGGGGTGTCTCCTTTTGTTTTGTTTTTAATTTGTCCTTAAGAAATAGAGTTAGGTTCTAACTATCTAGGTATAGCTGAATCCACCTCTATAAGAAGCTTGATTAATCTTTGGTTGCGACCCTATTTCTACATTTAAATAAGTTATATCTTACTTGATTTCATCCTTATGAATAAATTGAATCTTATTTTTTAAGCATCTATGAGGCTTTTAAATAGGCTAGGTAACGGTAAGCCTAGAAAAGAGATCCATACAAAGGAGACATAAGTCATCAAGCTTAAATAAATAAATTGGAGTTTGCTAAATAAATCGAGCTCACCTCATACACATGTTATGAGTGTATTATTATCTCCACGTGTATTCTTTTTAAACTTTACTAAAAAGTATACGGAAGCATGGTACAATTGATCAAAACTATTTAGAAATTAATACATATTTATTGGAGTTCACACATTTTCCTTTCTAAAAAATTAGTTAAAACTTTGGAGAGGATCGTGAGGAGATTTTTATAGGGAAGAAATAATAGGGGATGATTTAAAGTCAAGGTTAGTTGGAGGGAATTGTGTAAACTAATTGGTAAAAGGGGTTTAGGTATAACCCTAATTAATATAAGCAATAAAGTATTGCTAGGGGAGATAATATGGAGGGTCTTCGTACGTAAAGACTCCCTTTGGATAAAGTGGATGTGCAACTACTTCTTGAAGGGGTGAAGCTTATGGAGATTGTCATTAAACCCATCTATTCCTACTTCTTAAATCAATTGCTTAAACTAAGGGAATCTATTGAACAAAATATTAGTTAGATGGTGGGCGATAGTTAGCCACACTATAGTTTGAGTTTGACAATTAAGAAAGGGGAGGACCCCTAATAAGCAATCAGATGGTAATTTAGGCTTTGATAAATTAATATCCCTAATAAGGCTAGCGTGCACAGAGGGATAAATGATAGTAAATGGGATAATTACCTGAGAGGAATGGAACAATGACTCCCTTCATACCCCCAAAAGCCTAACTAAACAGATCACTATAAATGGAATAATATGTTAACGGGAAGTTCAGTAACAAGGCATATACGGAATAGATATGGACTAAAGAACCTGAGATCAGATGGACTAAGCTAATATAGAATGGATGCCTCATGCCAAGAACCTCCTTCTTTCTATAGATGGCAATGAAGAACAGACTTCGTACTTCAGATAGACTAAGTTCTATGAATCTACCTGGTACTTGCCCTCTTTGTAAGGCAGGCTTGGAATTTGGAACACTTAAACAACTGCACGATTATGTATTTGGAAATGTTTTCATGTGTAAATTCATTTTCACACTTGAAATTTGTGTTGATTAGTTTCAAGTCATATCTTTATATTTACCTAAGTATCAATGTCTCGTCTCTCTTATAATTTGTACCATTCAGTTCTACGAATATAATAATGAGGTTCCAATTTTGGGTCCCAAATCAATTGAAAACGATCAAAATTTTGTCTGTTTCCTTAACCATGTCTAACCTTTTTCTTCACTATAAGCAGAATTTGAGACGGATTTATTTCACAAGCACCAGACAACAAGTTGCAAAAGAAAATTAAAAGACTTCATACAGGTGTAGATAGATATTAAAGGCAAGTTGAGGTTTGAGAACCCTGTTCCAAGTCCTGTTCAGATTGAAATTCAAAGGCATATATGAAAAGCAGAAACACTTTTTTCATTCTGAATCTTCATACATTTAGGCACCATATGCTTGGACAATTCTTCTCTCCCATCCATCCAATCCCCACCTTCCTGAATTGAACTCGTCCAAAATACATAATCTATATACTTGTAATAAATTCTGTTCATTTATTTCTTTATCCTATAAATGGAGTTCAAATGTTCGAACAGCTCCCTTCATTTTAAAATATTACTTTCAGCACTGACTGTTATTTTCCGTAAGCAAATGCTGGAAAGGAATTATATATATATATATAAAAAGGCGTCAAAAGCTTCATGTTATAAGACAAAAGATTTAGTTCTTTCTTGGACAATTCATATAATAACGCTAAATTTTCAACAGCTCTCTTAGGCTACGTAGACATTGTTTTCCTTCTTGTTTTAGTCCTGGACTGATAGCTGTATCTTAACTGCTAACTCGCTCCTGGAAGTTGGAGCTTAAAATCGATATATTCGGCACAAAACATTCGACGTTTTCGAAGTAGTGTTTGGTGTTGATCGAAACGTAAATTAATTAATTATTATTAAGACATCGACCCGACAATAAGAATCGTATAATACAATAGGGAGGGACGTATGTTGGCCGGACATTATCGAAAAAACTGACCCTTCAGGGTTATCAGAGGGCGTTTAACCTCAATGAAAGACCACTCTTATTGTACTTGAAAGGCTGTTTCTTCGGAAACCCAAATAAAAAACAAAAACACGGTTTTTTTTTTTTTTTTTTTGGCTCTGTCGAAACGTGTCCGTGTAATAGCTGCTCCAACACATACTATATGGAGTTTTACGTGGGAATTAGAATAAACTGACGCCAGCAATTGGTTGGAGAGCATACCAATGCAAGAACATATGCGAGATCGAATTTTAGTACTTTTCGGTATAAAAAGGCAGCCCTTAAATCCGGAAAAATTCCTGTGGATGACTAGATTGGAGATTAGTAGGGCTCCGAGTTTTTACTTTCGCTTGAGTTGAGTTTCAACTTTCGAGTGCTCTTAATCCAACCAAATTAATCATGATGTGCAGAGGGATTAGCGATCGATTGATTAGTTGTGAAAAAAGAAAATAGACTTTTAGAAAATTTTATTAAGAAAATAGAGTTTATATTTTTGCACTTAAACAATCCCTATTTAAATTTTCAATTGGTTTTAATTTACTTTCTGTAATCTTAAATATAATAAAAGACTTCTTGCTCATTTGATCAGCTCTTCGTATTTTCACATACTTCTGCTCGGTGACCTACGTCCCATCCTAATCACGATGGGTCTTCTTAATCTGAACTCCAGCCACATACTTCTTAAGGGAAATCCAGATGCCATTGGTATCCCGTACTTTACTGTCTTATGTCTGGGGGAGAAGGACCTTAAATTGTTCCCACTACAAGAAGAATAATTGTACTAATAACCATAAAGATATTGTATGGTGATTATTCTCGATGGTAGTTTGTGCGGTTGAATATTTCCATGCTTCATGGAAGAATCATTCAACTCACGCCTAACCCACCTAAAAAGAAGGCATTTTAGATTACCCAATGGCCACTCTCTACTTTTTCTAGTGTAATGCCTTTCGATTATTGAAGAGAGAATAGGTATCATTTGAAATTCATTGCAATCACGTGACATTTTATACAATGTTTTAAAAACCGGATCGGATATCGAACCGGTCAAAGGAAAGGTTTAAGGTTCAGAGGTTCAACCGGTAGTGAACCGCTATCAAACCGGAATATAATAAATAAGATAAAAATTTTATAAGAATAAATAAA
>JANZLX010000004.1:23548118-23560543 GCA_025531955.1 Erythroxylum orinocense | reverse complement strand
ATCAATCATATGGTATTTCTGAACGTGCAATTGTGAAATAATTGTGATTGGTTTGAGTGCAATCATGTGGTACTTCTAAATGTGACTGTATGAAATATCTGTTATATGTTTGAGTGTTGCATAAATTGAATGAACCATCGATGATGGTTACCTCGCTGAGTTCGCAAAACTCACCAAAATTGCAATGTTGTCTTTACAGATTTGAGAGTAGATTCCTAGCTCCAGAGGAACTTTTCGAGCCGTGTAGACCATTTTGGCGGCAGACGTAATGGATCACAGGTCGGTCAGCTGGGACTTTTGGTGAGGACATAGATAGATATATTTTCTTTGTATATAGCAGTTTGTACTAAGTTTGTGGAGTGATGAACAGACAGGAAACAATGACAGTTGTAAATTACTATTTTGATGAAATGAAATGGAAAAAGTTTGGTTTTTTAAAAATTGAGATTTTTATATTGATGTTTTATTATTATGATGCCATATAGAGTACAGTAGTGTTTGTTTGTAGTTTTTTCTTGTCGTAGGATATGTACTGGAATGACCTGCGGGCTTCCTGGTGTGTATCATACGGTAAGGGTGCGATACAAAATCTGTTAGTAATATTCTGTCAGAAAAATCCGTTGTTAATTTTGTTGGTAAATTTACTAACGACCATATCTTCGACGCTTTTTTTCGTCAATAAATTCTGTCACTATATAAGCTTACCGACAGAATGTGTATAAATTCTATCAGTAATTTTTGTCGCTAAACTTTATTTTTCTTGTAGTGTTCTATACAGTGCTTCTTAAGGAGCCATCTGAATGCTCGAATGGTAGAAATTATTATAAGCAAATTCGACCAATGGCAAATGTTCATCCCAAATTCCTTTGAAATCCATCACACATGCCCTGAACATGTCATGCTAAAATTCAATTTGGTTTCTAGAGCCTCTTGTAAACTTCCCTAAAATCTCAAAGTAAAACGAGGATCTCTGTCAGAAACTATAGAGTCGGGAATTCCAAGTAGTCTCACTGTCTCATCAATATACTTATTTGCTAGCACATGTAGAGAATCAGTTTGTTTGATTGCCATAAAATGGGCTGATTTGATTTCGTCAAACGATCAACAATAACCCATATGACATCATGCTTCCTACTAGTCTTGGGCAAACCCATCAAAACATCTATGGTTACTCTTTGCCACTTCTACTCAAGAATGGACAATGGCCTTAACTTGCCTGAAGGTGCCTGGTGTTTAGCCTTGACTTGCTGACACACTAGACACTTGCTTGCATATTCTGCTACATCCCTCTTCATGCCTTTCCATCAGAAATGCTCTCTCAAATCCCTGTATATTCTGGTGCTACCTGGGTCCATCGCATAAGGTGAATTGTGTACCTTGTCGAGTATCTCATCCTTCACTTCTTTAACATTCGAAGTACAAAGTCTGTTTCTTACAGTCATGAGTCCATCATCCCTCACTACCACTTTAGATTTCTTGTCATTCTTAATTTCTTCTCAGAGCTTGCTCTATTATGTATCTTGTGCTTATAACTCCTTTTCTTTTTCCCTAAGTATTGGCCTCACTCTGAAATTTGCAATAACACAATCAGGCTCCTCTTGTTTTAAGCTTATTCTAAGCTTAGCCATCTCTTCCAACAATGGTAGATAAACTGTCTAAACATGAGCTATAGATGATTTCCTACTCAAGGCATCCGCTACTACATTTGCCTTTCTTGGATGATACTCAATTAACAAATCATAATCCTTAATTAGCTCTAACGATCTTCTCTATCTCAATTCAGTTCCTTTTGACTCAACAAATACTTAATTCAGTTCCTTTTGACTCAATTCAGTTCCTTTTGACTCAACAATTCAGTTCTTCGTCTGAAGTTCATACAGATAATGTCTCCAAATCTTTAGGGAAAAAATTACTGCTGCTAATTCCAAATCATGAGTCAGATAATTTAATTCATAAGGCTTTTGTTGCCATAAAGTATCAACTATCACCTTGTCTCCTTACATCAACACACAACCCAAACCCTTTCTCGAAGCATCATTATAAACTGTATAACCTTCATCTCCCATAGGCAAAGTTAGAATTAGAGCAATTGTCAATCTTTGCTTAAGCTACTCAAAGCTCTTTTAGCATTTATCACTCCAAATAAACTTCTAATTCTTCCTTAATACTGGGTCAGTGGAGTAGCTATCATAGAGAATCCTTCCACAAACCTCCTATAACAACCAGCCAGACCCAGAAAACTCCTCACCTCTATCACTGTCTTGGGTGCATGTCACTTTACCACTGCTTCAACCTTCCTCGGATCAACATGTACCCCATCTTTCGAAATCATATGTCCAAGGAATATCACCCCGTGAAGCCAAAACTCACACTTGCTGAACTTAGCATAAAACTTGTTCCCCCATAGTGTTTGCAACACTATCCTAAGATGTACCTCATATTCCCCTGCACTCTTAAAATACACCAGAATGTCATCGATAATCACTATGATAAACTGATCTAGATACTCCCTGAAGACCCTATTTATAAGATCCATGAAAGCAACTGGAGCATTGGTCAAACCAAATGGCATGACTAGGAACTCATAATGCCCATAATGTGTATTGAAAGTTGTCTTGTTTACATCAAACTCTCTAATCCTGAGTTAATGATAGCTTGACCTGAGATCAATCTTTGAAAAAAACTTGCTCTCTGCAACTGGTCAAACAAGTCATCAATTCGTGGTAGAGTGTACTTGTTCTTAATGGTCACCTTGTTGAGTCTCCGGTAGTCAATACACATCCGCCATGTCTCATCCTTCTTCTTAACAAACAGTACAGGTGCTCCCCATGGCAATGAACTCAACCTTACATACCCCTTCTTTAACAGCTCTTCCAATTGTTCCTTAAGCTCCTTCAACTCAGCTGGAGTCATCCTATACGGTGGTATGGAAATTGGTGTAGCACCTGGGATTAGGTTGATGGAAAACTTAATTTCTCTCTCCATTGGCAAACCAGATAAGTCCTTTGAAAACACGTCTAAAAATTCCCTCACACCTAGAAAATCCCCTAACTTCTGTTCATTGACATCAGTGTCCACTACATATGTTAAGAAGGCTTCACACCCCTTTCCTATCATTTTGTCATCTAGCAAAGCCAAAATAATTATTGGTGATGGTGTTTTCTTGTCCCTTCTGAAAATCACCTTCTCACTATTGCCTAGATCAAATTTCACCTCCTTAAGGCCACAATCTAATTCGCATGATATTTCTCCATAACATCCATTCCCAGTATGACATCTAGCCCCTTTAGGTCTAAGGGTAGTAAGTCCACTACCAGTTGAGCACCCTCAATGAAGAGCTCACAACTTCTATATAATTGACTTATATTCACATTCCTCCCTAGAGGAGCATTAATAATCAAAAGACTACCCAATGGCATCAAATAAACATCATGTAATGTTATGCTTGCTAAAACAGATGAATGCATGCAGTCAAAATCAATCAAGATATATACTTCATAATTAAATAACTGAGTCATACCCGTAACAACTTCAGGTGTGGCTACAGCTTTCTTTCTGGTCATGGTAAACACCCTTGCCTATGCTTGACCCCTTGGCCTTCCTAGAGGAATAGCCTTTCTTGCAACTCTAGAACTACCCTCCTCAGTGATTGGCCTGGTTCCCACGGTTTCTACTCTCCTTGAGACTTGAAATTATAGCCCCTCTTGCCTTATTACTTAGGGACAGTCACTGATCATGTGTGCCTTCTCTCCACATCAAAAACATGCTCCAAATAACTTGAAGCACTCTTCCTTGTGAAACTTCCCACAATGCTCACATTGGGGGTTTGTGTACCTGCTCCTCTCCACCTTATTACCACCTTCCACCATTGAGGCTTGCACTGATGTTGCCCTTGATTTCTTGTTCCTAGCGTAGGCACTATTCCCTACTTCACTCTGTGTGTGGAAGCTCTACACACCCCTCTCAGGCATTGGAGCACTCATCCCCTTCTTAGAAGACTACTTCCGGTTTTTCTTCTTTTTATTCGCTTCATATTTTATGTTCTTCAGTTTCTCAACTTGGAGGGTGGCATTTATCAATTGTTGGTAGTCACAGAAGTTGTGAATCAATACTTTCTCCTTGATTCCTGCAAGAACCCCTCCTTTAAACTTGCAGCATTTATCCTCGTCATTCGTCACAATGTTGATCGCATATCAAGAGAGTTGGGTGAACTTCTGCTCATACTCACTCACACTCATGTCATTCTGTGTGAGATTTAAAAACTTCCTGACCTTCTCTTAGACATAAACCCTCGGAAGGTACTTCTTCCTGAAAACATCAACAAAGTCTTTCCATGATAGTACTGGAGGCATAACCTGACTATGGGGTACTAATTCGCACCAATGGAGCGCATCCCCCTGTAGCAAGTTGACTGCATAGTCCAGTACCAGAGGCATAACATGACTCTCTTGGTCCTCTCCAACTATGCTTTAGCGTCTTCCAGATTTTTATTACCATTAAAATCTACAACTCCATACTTGCGGAGCTTATCATACTATTCACTCCTCTCCACTGGATCTTGTATCGAAACTTGTGACTCTTAGGCCATAGCATATGAGAAAGCCTGAGCAAAGGCTTGAAAGAACCGTGGATCCAGTGGGTTTACTTAAGGCATCAGAGGAGGAGGCGGTGGCACCTCATGTTGCACACTAGGTGCCTTAGAATCAGGAGCAGAATATGCCCTGCCTCTTATGGGACATAGGATTCATCCGTGCTCCCTTAGCGAGAGTGAGATCGAGTTATAGCTCCTCGAGTTCTTTTTCGAGGCAGCATAATCACTCCTTCAATTTAAAACTATTAAAAATCTTTAGTTCATGCAAAACAATGCAAGTTGTTCATTTAAAATATTGCATGTTCATTTCATGTCCTCAACTACCCTTTTCATGCCTAGGATACTCCTAAACCTAGCTTCTCTGATACCTTAAAGATGTTAAGTCCCGTTATCGGGGCCTAACAATAACTATGAAATTGTAAATGCTTTTATTAAAATTAGTCCAAAAGTTAATGGGTCATTATAAATTATTAAAATAATCTAACAATCTCCCATTTACCCTATGTTATAACTTGACGTTTCAATAACAAACCATAAATATGCACAATACATTGAATCTATCAAGTCATCATCGTTGATTGAATCATGTCAATTACAAGTCGATTAATGATATGATTCCTTCCATGTATCACATAACCAACTCAATTTAAAATAAATTTAATTGATGAATACTATAATCCTTAACTTTATTTTCTTTCAAAAGAAACATGTCATCACACCAAAATAAAACATGTATATAACATAATGTGGACAATAACCAAACAAACCAAAACATAACTTTAATTGAATTCACAATTGTCATAATAATACAAGAAACTCAACCATATGTGTATAAACATATCACAATATTATGTTAATAAGGACTTGTCCATCATGCCCATCAATTCAATATGGCAAAAAATATTTTGGGCTATAATAATTTAGTTAATGGATCCACTGCTATTGAGCTAGTTTTAATCTTATAAAACACTCAATATTCTACAAATGCACAGGTCGTAACGTAGTATATGAGATGTCGATCCCACGATGAATTAATGAACTAATCAAATCCTCATTTGTCTAAGGCCTAAAATTGTAATTAAAATGAGAAAAAAGTTAAGCAATCGAATATGGATAGATTGAAAATTGAAATTCTAACTAATGCAAGGAAATCAAAATTTAGCACATCCAATTGATAAATTGAAAATCACATAAGGAAGATTAACCAATTATGAGCAAGGAAGATTTATCTCATCATCTAATGCTAACTTGATTACTCTAGTGTTAATTCGGTATCAGACCTAGAATTTCAAATGGTAGATTACTCTCATTTGAGTTATAATTGTTTAACTCTAAATCATAAACTCTAATTGAATTGAATTACGAAAATTGTAATATCTCAATTAATAAAAACAACCCACAACCCAATTAGATCTTAAGCATTATAATAGACAATCAGGTCCTCTTAGAGGCCAAAACGAGCTTGAATCCACTGCCACCTTGACGGGATCGTCTCACTAGAACGCGTTAAAATGTCTCTATAGTTTTCCTAAAACATGAGCACTCTTAACAGGTTAAAGAATCCAGATGCTCATGATTACTTAAGCAATTGTAAAATATCTTAATCACCTATATATATAGCTCTCATATCGGGCTTTCTCATCACAGGCCCGATATAAGTCTGGTCTACACTGATCGAGATCCATTTTTCTCCTAAACTTCGGCCTATTAATCTAGATCTTTTATTAGGTTATTTTATTATTTTTATTTGAATTAAATTTATATATCTTAACCGATAAGTTATTAAAAACTAATAAAATGCACTTAATTGTTGTCCACTAAATAGAAAATTTCTGACATGTACATATGTTTTATCAATTTTATTAATCTTTCTTTCGTCTGCAAGTTAGAGGATGTGGTTTACGGCCTTAATTAAAACAAATTCCACATGCATGGCACGAAGCACTAAGTTGCTTTCTTTATTTTGATCTTAATACAATGCAAATCAGATGCTTCTCTTTGTCTTTTTGTTTCTCTTTCTCTCCCTGAAGACTCTTCATCATGGTTTACACGATAAACTTGCAAACTCTTCCGATTTACGAACTTTTTCTGATGTCAATTACATGCTTTCCACCGCTAGTTAAGTGATATTATTTGGTAAAAATCACTGGAATAATCAAATCCCTGAAACGGAAGTTCTTAATTTTTCTTTCTGGTTTCTGAAATCTTTTAAATTCCTCAATCAAAAGGGCAATCAACTCGTCATCGTTGGTGATCTATATTAAAAGAACTCTTTATTTGTAGCTTGCCCTCGTAAAGTGACCTCCCCTGTAATTACATGTTTTTGCAACCTTTTAAGTAGTCAATGTTCTAGTCTTCATCGTTGGTGATCTAAACTAGAAATTCTTGATTTGTAGCTTGCTCTCGGAAAATGACGGCCTCCCCCGTTAATACAAGTTTTTGCAACCTGTTAGTAGTCAATGTTTTAGTTTCTTCTGGTAAAATTTATAGGTAATATATGGAGACTAGTGCATGCATTTTAGGATGTAAATAGTGTACAGCTAAAATGTGGCTGCTGTTCCCTGTTATTCACAAAAAGGTAAGAAATGAAAGGGAATGAACTGCTTTAGCCTTGTTTTCCCAGCCATAAATTGATTGAAAAAATACAGGGATCATATCCTTCAATTTCTATATGGATTTCCTTCTATGTAAATTATGCTGTCTCAAAGTCAACCAAAGAAGCAAACTTCAAAGCTTCATTTTCTTCTACTGCGTCGGTTAAACGATTACATAACGCAAATCAGAATTTATTACCAACTCTGAACTACCTGGGACTATGAATCTGTACTTTGGCGGGGGAAGGTTGGAGTTGGTTGATATTTAGTCCCAGCTGCGTAGTTTCATGATGTTTACGATAGCCACGTGTAATGAAGCAAAGTTTCAGCTATTGGTCCATTTATAACACTACGTCACGCATATATGAGCATCAATATATATATTTATAAGCTGATGAAAGGAAGTTAAATTGTGCAGAAAAGAACCACTTAAGATTGGAGTTCCAATATAATATTTTTATTCAACGACAAGAAAATATTTATAGGACAACTTGAAACAAGAATAGGGATTGAGCCCTAATCATCAGTTGTAGTACTACCTGTTTCATATTTTATTTCTGCATTTTAACAGAAACTTAGGTGGAGTTTCCGGGATTCCAGGTTTTCTGAGCGGCTGCCTATAAAAAATCTAATCCTGCTGCCTATAAAAAATCTAATCCTGGTGAAAGTAGAACCAATGTTTGTTAAGAGGGAAAAAAAGGACCTGCGTTGTAGTCCGATATGTACGCACACAATGCTTGCTAGATCAGTTAAAAACTATTATTTATAAGGAGTGACATAATTTAACTACAAAGCTAATTAGCTGGAGCAATTATAATAAAGTCTTGGGGGGGTAGTTTTTGGCGAAGATTAAGCCTTAATCGCCGTTCTCGAGTTACTTACTAATGAGAAAAGTAATTAAACTTCAAGATCTAAAAAATCTTTTAATCAAGCAATACCTCTGGTCTTGCTCTGTCAGACTCAGTTACTGCAAACATATAGAATACATGTACGCATACACATAAACGGATCCCGGTACACTTGCAAATAAAAAATTTCAACAAGATAAGCGGGTTTTGTGCTGTGGAAATTCAGGCATAGTACTTTAGAGAGTTCAAGTCCTTATCAGTTGTCTGTTTCATTCCCAAGCTTTTAAGTTGTTACTTTCATTAAATAACATAAAAGTGTGATGGCAAATTGATCATCAAGCCCCTTTATAAATCGCCCAAGAAACCCCACCACACACACACAAAGAAGAAAAAGACAAGAAAACATGGTAACTCTTCAAGTTTTCGCTACTCAGGCATCATTACCATCTTCAACCTTATGCTCCATGAAGATCAAAACCCTAATTCAAACCCTCATATTGTCTCATGTTAACCGTATTGTTAAAGCTCTCTCTAAAGCAAAGTCGACTCTGACTCAGATTCTCAAGGAACTACAACCTTTGCACTTGGTATATCCTGAAAGCTGGGTCACAAAAAAGAAGCAAAAGAATTACAGGAAGATATTTTTTGGTTCGTTCAGGCTACACTATAACTGGTGCTCTTCACATGTGTTGCCAGTGTCGCAACAAGTTCTTGAGGGTTTTTCAACACCCCATTTGTATTATGACCCGACATGGGATTCCGTAATCACGACTCATGAACAATTTGACGTGACCGCAGATTCTCAGCTTTCAGGCTACTTTCATTGGCTGGAGGAGAAGCAAAATGATAGCTCCAACAGTGATCACGGAAAAATGAACGAGATCGATCAGCTAGCGGACATTTTCATCGCAAGTTGCCATGAAAAGTTCATGTTGGAGAAGCAAGAGTCGAACAGGAGATTCCAAGAAATGATGGCTAGAAGCATTTGAATGTGAGAGGATTAAGCTTGGTGTATTATGCTTTGCTTTCACGTTCTTCCGTGTTAAATGCATTGGCAGGTGGAAAGTACAGTGATATTGGTGTATTAATTGATGCTTACTTTTCTTCTCTTGTTTCCTTGGTTTATTAACTTCTTTTCCTCTAATTTCGTGCTTTACTTTGAATGATGGGGTCTAAAGAATTGTACATGAAAGGTGGGCTCTAGGGCTGATCCGTGATCGTACATTGTGCAATTCTTCCCTTTGTGGTGATGCTCACAACTAGGAATTGGAGATAGACTATGAAGTGTGATGTCCTCTAAAATTTGTATCTTCTCTTATTTTGAACGTTAGGCATGAACATATATGCGATCAATATAGCAATTTTACACTGCCCTCCTTCCAAATTCCCATTGTATGGAAGGAGTTTCATAGGTGAATGAAGTTTGCAATCTGTGGACCAAGACATTCAAGCATTAAGGGAAAAAGAAAAAAGAAAAGAAAAGTGGTTTGTAGCCGAACTCAAAGATGATATATTAAACACCCTTATATCCAACATCGTTTTTTTTTATAAGTAAATTATTCCTAACTTTTGCAGATTTTGGTAATCCAAATTCTTCAAGACTTATATTTATGCATATTAAAGTGAAAAAAGTTTGTTAAAAGAATATTATTAGTAATTATTACTATTATTATAGATAGTAAGAGAATATTATTTTAACAAAAAAAGTTAATAATAATCACCAAAAATATCAATTTAATAATGTACGCTTCCAAGTTCTAATTTTCAAACTCTATAAACAGTCCTCTCAAAGTCAAAAGGTGCACAAATTTTAGTTTCATTAGTCATGAAAGTTAGGTTAATTTTAACTACTATCTCATCCTTATACATGTCACTTCACTTTGTGAACTGTCTGAAGTCAAGTGTTTCTCGAAAGTTACAATTTTTACATGCTGTAGCACGACAAGAACATGAACACCGAGTGTCTGAGTGCTCCTTGGTAGTTGTCCCAATCGTTTCGTGTGGCTTTAAGCTAACCCCGAATTTGGTGACTTAGTCAACAGTCTCTCTCCCTCCCTACCCCGTAACTGTTGAAGTCCTCTGAGCTAATTAACAGTACAATTATTTTGGAGTAGGTTTCGTTATCTAGCTCTCTCCTAACCTCGATTTAGCAAATCCGTGTGGAGCCCAAATGTGAGCATTGCACTTTCAAGTTGTAGGATATGTACTTGATTTGTAGATTAGAAAAGTACTAAAGACATAGAATGCCATATATAGGTACCTTAGTGAATGTTAAAGCTGTTAAAACAAGATAATAATGCATAATTTTTACGATTTGCAGTCTTTAAAATTCGATCATCAACCTTATTGTCAAAACAGTTGTCAAGTACTACTAGTCTTTATAATTCGTGTTTATTACTTTTGCTTATGAAAGTGGTGACATCCTAGCTTAGCAATTAAATAAGTCCAAAATAAGGATTGATGTTCCCATGCGTGTAAAAATTATATGTTACGCATCAATGTATCATAGAGTTCATGGGAAGAAATCTTCAGGATTCTGGTGATAGAAAAATTTGTTGAAAAATTAGAATGAGATTCTACTTCAAGTGCTATAGAATAATTACAATTTTTTTTCTGAATGATTTTCTGAAAGTTAAGATTATTTAAATTTTATAAAATGATTAATATATAAGTCTTAATAAAGTATGAATTTTAATTTGTATCTTATTCTAGCTTGATACTTTTTTTAATATTTCTCTCAAACCATCTCTAAAATTTGTTTATTTCAACCATTGTAGCTACAAAAGTGTCCAACCCCCTAAAAGTATCTACATGTACAATTATTACAAAAAGGGTTAGGGAAGAAGTGTTAACTTCTTTAAAACCTAGAACCATTTATAATAAGACCTGTACCTTTTAGGAATTCAATTGAAATAAAATTTTAATTTTAATTAAACTTTAATTAGAATTATAATAATTTTAATTAAGCTCAAATAAGATCCAATATCTCACATTGATCCTTATTTATTAAATATTTCATATTTAATATAGAGTTTCTCAAGCTTTATAATCAAGTCCAACTTGATTAAAACATCTTTTCTCTCTTTAAAAGGTTATTTGTATATAACACATTAGGTTCCCAAATATGTTAGTAATAACTATAAATTATAACCATAAATTATATATAAGATTAGATAAATTAAACTCTGTTAATTTATATTTAATTCTATAATTAAATAATTTGCATCCATATATCAAGATTGATATCTAACAATGCATCATAACTACTCAAATATTTAAGAATGTCAAAGTGATCTTGACTAATCTTTCTGTACATAATTTTCTAATATAATTAAATTCTTTTATTATACAATTCTTTGATTAGACATAGAGCATATAATAATGTCTATTATATTAATATACAATCACATTAGTTCTCTATCATTAGTAATTGATTTAACTAATGACATTTGAAAATTATTTTCAAAGTATCATTTCACCTTAGTCAAAGATTTCCCAAATCAATACTAATAGAGAACAATAGAACATTCTCCTTAATCACTTTAGGGTGATGAATCTTGCATTGATCACTCAATTACCCCCATATAGTTCATGTTAAGTTCAGTAACTATCATATTGAACTGCCTTTAACTGGAATAGGTCATAAGTAGTATCAAAATATAACAATCCTTATATAAGATAACTTTGGAGATTTCAAGTCAAAATATCATTTATACAATTATCTCAATGAGAATTTTCATGGATACACAAATAATGTTTCAAATGGAGTTCTTATATGGGGCTAGTTTAATGAACTTGTTCTCTAAAAAGTACCCACATACTTTTAGCCTATGAGATTCACCACTTCCTTCATAGGAAGAAACGTAATACATGCTAGTCTTTTTATACTCTATTAATATCTATTCTTAATAAACTAATGACTAGGAATAATATATAAATGCACTATAAATTTCATAATTATAATCTCATTATAATTTCATTTGTAATGTGTATTTATCTCATAAAGTTTACCATATACATCTAAATATGTATAAGATAAAGAATGCTTATAAATAATTATGTCATTAAACTACAACTAACCAATTGGCTGCAAGGAATAAACTTATAACAATCTCCCAATTGCATTAAGATAATCTTTAAGTATTTTATACTATATTACCATATGATGATCATGCTACTGTTAGGATAGTGGTTTAGTGAAAGAATTCTACAATATTCTTTATAGTGAACACTTCCTTAAATCTTACAACTTTCATCTTAATTATTATTATAATTAAGAGAAATTGGCTAAATACATACTTGGGTCTCTTTTTTTTTTTTGATAAATCAGTAATATTATAAATCAAGAAAATAAAGGTTTATGTACATAGCTAGAGATTGCCCAAAACCAAA
>JANZLX010000004.1:23494889-23512607 GCA_025531955.1 Erythroxylum orinocense | reverse complement strand
ATTAACTCTCATGACACTACCACCTTTGGGTGAATAAAGCACTTGAGCAATAACCATCCTCCATCTAATGCCTTTATGCACATCTTAAAATTCTATGTAAAGACAACACCTTTGGGCAGAATAACCAAACATAAAATCAGAGACATCCCCAACATGGAAGCAAAACAATTCAAATACTGACTTGAAAGGCCACTTTGGTGACTACATTCTCATCAGCATCCAAAAAGTTCGCCAACATAAGGGATACATCTTTATGTCATCCTGACATCTTTATGGGCATACTGTATGTGACAATGTAACCTTAATAAATGCAAAACTCCGAATGCGCAATCTCATTGTCACACACACGTGCTGAAGACATTCTTCGAAAACTTAATTTGAGACCTTCTTTAAAGAAAAATCACAATAGAGCGACTATCGTGCGTCACCGGATACCGAACCGACCTCCTGAGACATTAGAACCTCATGTATCTCCCTTATGGCAAGTTCATTGCACGAAAATTCACTCAAAAATGGCTTCAGAATGTCATAATTCCTCTCCCGAATGATTATCATGCAATCCCGAACACTAAAAATGAGACCCGAGACATGAGACCTCATGCATCTCCCTCATACGTAGTCCGAATCATGAATTTCAATCGAAATCGGATTCAGAATACCTTAATTCCTTTTTCTGGAGTTAAACCTTAATTTATTACCTATGTAATAAATCCAAAAAAATAGAAAAAGGTTACTTTATAAATTTTCCGAACTTAGAAACTGACCCGAAACAAGTCCGCACGCATGGTGTGCGGCGCGTGCAACGGACGCGCGTGCCACAGACGCGCCGACACATATTGGCCATCGGCCGTGCCACGTGTCTCCCGTGTGGACGGTCCGAATGGGCGCCTGCAGGGCACGCATCCACCGTTCCACGCGGGTCGCTTACCCTGGGCCGCGTGCCTGCATGCAATGCACGCGTGACACGCGTCGCCCAGCGGCTGGAGCCGCGTGTCGCGTTGTGATTGACACGTGCGGCGCACGCGCGCGACTCTCCCAACCACTATAGCGCCGTCGGGCACATGTGCGACATGCGCCCAATGGTCTCCAGAGCTTCCGACGTTGGAAGCGATTTCCGGACACGCGCCCAACGATATCTGGAGCTTCCGATGTCGGAAACAGTTTTCGGCGTCCCGGGAGCCCTTATTCGCTCCGATCGGTCCGTTTTCAATCCGTTTTTCGTAGCTAACCTTATGTAAACTACTTTTATGCAATTAATCACGCAAAAAAGCTAAAAAACGAATCAAAAACAATGGAAAACCAAATGAGATGAAAAACTGAAAAACCTTCGTTTTTGGCAATCCGATCACGTAATCGCCTTGATACCACATGTCAGTACATAGAGGGGACCTTATTACGTACCCCAGGATCCCG
The DNA here is from genome assembly GCA_025531955.1 of Erythroxylum orinocense. NCBI lineage: Eukaryota > Viridiplantae > Streptophyta > Magnoliopsida > Malpighiales > Erythroxylaceae > Erythroxylum > Erythroxylum orinocense. The sequence continues at coordinate 23,511,194 of JANZLX010000004.1, read as the reverse complement.
TGAAAGGATAAAAAATGAAAGTAATGCGGAATACCTGGATTTGGTTCCCTCTCTGATTCCGATGCCGATTCCGAGCTCCAAACGCCTCCGAATCTCCCAAGTCCCTTAGCGGAAAATGCTCACCGACTCACGAGCAAGGCCTTTCTATAGGTTCCTCAGTTCACGAGCTCTCTTAACGGGTCAAAAAACCTGATGCTCGTGAATGTTATTCTTGAGTAACTGCAGGAGGCCTTACCTTTATATAGCTTTCATATCGGGCTTCCCCATCACAAGGCCGATATGGACCTAGTCCACACTAATTGGGACCTATTTTCCTCCCGAATTTTGACCTATTGATTTAGATCATTTATTGGGCCACTTTAATATCTTTATCTGGATCAAATGGCATCACTTAATTGGTAATTTATTTAAAACCAAAATTGCAATTAATGTTAGTCCAACTTTATGAGACATTGACAAAATTGTCCCTATGGACAAAATGTCTAACAATTAACACCGAAAAGTGAGGTTGAAATTACAACTACGATCGGTACTCAAAAACTAAGAACCCTTGGGAACTCTCAATATTCCTATGGAGACAAAAGAAAAACATAATAAGATTGATCTATCGAAAAAATTTGCAATCATTAGTCTGGCACAAAAATATGCACAAACAAAGGTTAGATTCTCTTCAAACTTTCTTGCGTGTTTTTTTCAGTTCTTAATGAAATTCAATTTATTGGTTTCTGGCCTAGTTTGATGAGTTTCTCTTACTCAAAATGAAGGATTCGATATAATTAAGCCCAGAGATTTGAAATTAGTGATGGTACAAGGCAGGTGGATCTATTCGACCCAAGAAACAAAGTTGCAGAATTGTGAATCTTGATTTTTAAAATCAAGTGCCAACTTTATTTGTTTTTTCTCTACATAAAATAAATCTTGTTTCATGAACTTGCCTTTACAAAGAGTAAGCTTTCATATATTCCACCCCGATGCAAATGCAATAGTGTGATTTGAAGGAGCACGGATTGCATTGGTAATATAGGCTCATCTTACCCAATTTATAGTGTAGTAAGGACTTCAAAAACGTATTTGTGTTCTTGTTTGAAAATTGTGCAATTCCCTTTCCATGCCAAATTGTATACACGCAGCAGCAGAGTGAAAGCTTAAGTAGAATTGAGTCTTCTTGATAGGTTGAACAAATATGAACAACCCACTTAACAGTGTTTCCCCACATAGTATGACCCCCACATAGTATGACAAACCCCTCTCCTAAAATAACTAGGCGATTTGCTCGACATTCTACAGTGGCCCTTTAGTCGATATCTGATCTAACTAAAAAGTTTCGGTGGAGCTAAGCCTATTTCTCTTTTTATCAAAAAGCTTTAACTCAACATTCATAAATATAAGCAGTGGATTTTTTGTGTGAACCATTTTATTAAAAATTTTGGCAGAATAATGGTTGTATTTTGACATGCCCAAAATTTTCAAAGTTCTTGTAAATGTTTGAAAAACTTCTATATTCACATCAGAATCTCCACTATAAATTTTGGATTTCAAAGCCACTCATAAGCAATATCAACAGTAAAATAAATTGATTTTAAAAGGCTAAAACATATTCATACATTCCATTTAAAAACCTTTATAGACATCCATTCTTTACACAAATGTACATTCCAAAACGTGTTCAAATATATACAATAGTGCCCAAAAATATTTACAAGGCAAAAATGCCTACACAACAGCATGTGACGAAGCTGGTTACTCGTGAGGTGGAGTCCCTGCTACTGAAGCGCCTGAGTGTGCACCGGATAGGTTTTATTTTGAAAACAGAAAGTAGAGTGTGAGTTAAACGAGCTCAGTGAGTGTTAGGTTTTCTATACAAACCATATTTAACAATTTAAACCTCTTTACTACAAATTTCTTTCATTTCTTATGATATAATACCAATATAAAACATATATGCTTTTTGAAATCTAATCTCTCGAGTTACTTTTAAAGTAAATTGTAGCAACATCATTATTATCATGAACTTCTTACATGACATAGCCAACTAATAAGTATAATTTGCATCATGTTTTAAGGCTTAGTTTGATATGTATTTAATTGCAATCGTTTAGTATGTGTTTAGGTTATAATTGTGTTAGTTTGTTAATTATTTGTGTTTAAGTATTTTTATAGGTTAATTCAAGTCTTTGAAATTAAATATTATGTTTTTAAGGTACCTTGATGTGTTTGTTAGTATTTCAGGGTCAACATCAAAGAATGGAGAAGTTTCGAAGACATTCGGGTTGAAATAATAGCCCACAATCGTGGTACATCAGGCCACGATCGTGACAGAAGCACTGGAGTTGGGCCATAATATTGTTCCATATGTCAAGATCATGAAAAAAGCTCAGGACATGGCCCACAGTCATGGCCTACACCCGGCAGATGTGTAGACACTCAAAAATGTCAAGTTTTGAGGGATTTTTTGGACATTTCAGACCTCATAAAGACCCTAGGGTTGCTTTAAACACAAAAGATATTTAAAGAACAAGACAAAGAGACAAAAAAAAGCTTTTGCATCAGCCACTTTTGAAGAAACCCTAGAGAGAATTATCGAGAGATAGAGAAAGAGAAGAAGGAAGAGAGAAGAGGAGAAAAAGCCGATTCAATGTACTTCCAAGATCAGGAGTTTCTTGACATTGCTACCTCCCGTCGTCTGTTTAAATCGTATTTCCTTTTATTTTCATTTTTATTATTGTATAGAATTGGAATAACAGTTGATGATAAGATTTTTGAATGTTGATGATGTTCTAAACTCACCTTTTGAGTTTTATTCTTGATTTAATGAAATCTGATTGTTCTTATGTTTAGTGGGTTCATTGTGATCAAATTCTATTATTGCATAATTTAGTAATAAACTGAGAGGATGAATCGAATGAAAATAATTAAATTGGGCTAACGAGAGTTAGTTGATTTAATAAAACAAGGATTAAATCAAATCGGTAATTATGTAAAGAGGGATCTTCCATAAGTTCCCGATAGTTTATTGGATAACTTCATATCTAATTAGGGTTTTGGATAGCTTGTAATTGAGAGATTGCAATTTCTATAATCCGATTAGGGTTTATAATTTAGGGTTAATGGTTATAACTCGAAAGAGAGTAATAAACCCTAGGACTGTCTAGAACCAACAATCCGATAATTCGTAATCAGTTAGGCTAGCATTAAGGATTTGTAAAATTCCCTTTCTCTCAATTGGTAATTCCTTTAGGTTAATTTTTGGGTGTGTGCTACAAGTGCTGAATTATTAATATTTTCATGATTGATTTCTGATTTAATTTGATTGATTGAATTGAATTCTTATTTTAGTTCCTTTACATCTTAAATTTCTACGATTTATTTTGGCCTTAAATTTTAATATTAGATTATCCCTCCTCGTGGGATTGATACCTTAGGTACTACGCAAACGAACTTTGCACTTGCTGATTATCAAGGGTATTATTAAAACTTACACACACCAAACTGCTGATCAAGTTTTTGATGCCATTATCGAGGAGGTGATTAGTTTGATTCTTTAATTTAAGGAGTTTAGTTTGTTTTTGTTTTCTTTCTTTCTTTCTTTCCATTTCTGAAGTCGTGCTCTTGCATAAACACAAGAGTCACGAGAATATCGAGTCTTGCAGTTGAAACCTTAAAGTTAGACATCACTCGATTAGAACGATCCATTAGTAAAGCTCGGTATGAAGAATAAGAAGAAATCACAAAAGCAACAATGGCTGAGGAATTTTAGCAAGATTTGGACCTCGGAGCGAGCCAAGGATTTCAAAAATGAACCCTTATGACTTCATAAGACCAGGGTTTAATGCTGTTAACCAAGGAGTAGCTAGGCCATCCATACAAGTAACATCTTTTAAAATTAAACTAGCCCTCCTAAATATGCTTCAACAGAACATGCACTATAGACTAACGAATGAAGATCCCAACGCACATTAAATGAACTTCCTTGAAATCTATGATACCTTCCTGTACCATCAGATGTCGGAAGATGCGGTAAGAATTAGGCTCTTTTCTTTTACCCTTAGAGATAGAGTAAAGGCTTGGTACCATTCTCTCAACCTAGCTAATATCACCATTTAGGATCAACTAGTTCGTGCCTTTTTAGATAAGTATTTCCACCTGACTAAGACCATGAAGATCTTCAAGGAGATTACTAACTTCTAGCAAATGACGGGGAATCAATCTATGAAGCGTGGGAAAGATACAAGGATTTGTAACGAAAATGCCCTCACCATAACCTACCAAAGGAATTATGGTTACAAACATTCTATAATGGAGTAACCCCATATACGAGAGGCACAATTAACGCAGCTTTAGGAGGACCACTAATGAGCAAGATGGTAGATGAAGCAGAAGAGTTGATAGATGAGATGGCAAGTAATAGCTGCCTATAGACGAATGAGTGGAGTAGACAAACCACTACTTTCCGAGAACAAAAAGGAATTCTGGCGATCGATCAAATGACAGAGATGCAAGCTAAAATTGACAACTTAACTTGACAGCTCAACAATATAAAGGCTTTTTCCTCAGCTTCAGTAAAAGCCATGCAACTTAAGTGTGAACTCGATAGACAGATGGACCATGATACGGTGGAATATTTCATGATCAAGGAAAGCGATCCAGAGCGAGTAAATTATATGAGAGCTCAATATAGATTAGAAAGGGGGAACAGTCTTTACTTTAACACATACAACCCTGGGTGGAAGAATCACCCTAACTTCTCGTGAACGAACAATGCTGGAGCATAGTTCAGAGCTCAAGGATAATGAAGCTTCCAATAAGACAAACCGAGTTCAATGGAATACAAGTTGGATAAAATTTTAGACAAGCTTGGAACCTTAGGCGATGCACAAAAGAGTTTGGAAGGTAGATTTAAACAAGTAACAAATAACCATACCTCTTTAATCCACAATCTAGAGGTCCAGGTAAATCAATTGTCAAACACTTTCTTTACACAAAATATGGGAATTCTTCCTCGCAATTCGGGAACAAAACCGAGGAAGCAATTAAAGGCTATTACACTTCAAAGTGGGAAGGAACTTGAACCATCCACAAGGACAATATAGGAACCCGTTCCCCCTGTTGAGAAAGATCAAGAAAAGGAGAAATAAGTGAATATGAGTGAATACCCTCCTTATGTCACTCCTCCACCATATCCACCTAAGATTCCCTTCCTTCAACAGTTACAAAAGAAGAAGCTGGAAGCACAATTTACAAATTTTTTTAAGAAATTAAAGATGTTACAGATAAATCTCTCATTTGTAAAGGCCAAATACATGCCTAAATACGCTAATTTTTTTAAGGACATATTATCAAAGAAGTGTACTTGGGAAGATAATGAGACGGTAGCTCTAACTGGCACTTGCAACTCCATAGTCACTTGCCAGATGCCATCTACATTGAAGGATCCAGGGAGTTTCATAATACACTGTGTGGTTAGTGAATTTGAATTCACAAAGTGCTTGAGTGACTTGGGAGCGAGTATTAATCTTACGCCTTTGTCAATATTCAAGAAGTTAGGGCTGGGTAAGGTTAAACTAACATCGATGTTGATTTAGTTGGCTGATCAATCTATGAAAAGACCGTTGGAAATAGTGGAAGACGTTCTGATGCAAATGGACAAGTTCATTATTCCTGTAGATTTTGTGATTCTAGATTTTGAAGAAGATAAGAACTATCCACTGATCCTTAGTCAGCCATTTATGAATACAGGGAAAGCCATAATTGATATTCACGAAGGGAAATTAACACTTCGAATAGGCAACAACAATAAGTAGTGCATACATAAAGGTTGAAATTATAGATCAAAATTTGTAAGAACAAGTTGAGAGCTACATCGCTGAAGTACAATTAGTGGCAAACGAGACAAATAATGGATATGAGAAACTGGAGCCTAAAGGAGATGATGAGATGGATGAGTCAGATATTCAAACACATTAAGATAAATTAGTCCGAACTGAAGTACCTATACCACCATCTATAGAAAAACCACCCACATTAGAGCTTAAACCCTTACCTACATATCTCAGATACACCTTTCTAGGGGATGGTCAAATGTTACCCATAAATTATTTGAAATCAGTTGGATGAGAAACAAGAAAGTAAGGTGGTAGCAATTGTGAGAAAGCGAATGACATCCATCAGATGATAGATTTTTTATATTCGTGGTATAAGCTTAAATGTTTTCATGCACCGAATAAACCTCGAGGAAGGATGCAAAACAATGAGAGAGCGTCAACAAAGGTTGAACCCTAATATGAAGGAGGTGGTCAAGAAAGAAATAGCCAAACTCTTATATGCAAGGATAATTTATCCCATCTCAAATAGTGAAAGGGTTAGTCCAGTTCAATGTGTACCTAAAAAGGGTGGAATGATGGTAATAGAAAATGAGAGTGGAGAAGTAATTTCAACAAGAACTGTCACAGGATGGAGAGTGTGCATAGACTATTACAATCTCAACTCAGTGACTAAGAAATATCAATATTTTAAAATAAAGTGTCAATACCTTGAAATATGTGGAAGAAAATGAATAAAGATTATGGGGTCAAAAGGTTTTGTGTTCGATTCTCCCTACTTATACTCTTTTGATCGGGTCTGTTGTACAGGCATTGTCTAGTGCGGAGTATCCGAATGACGTAATTTACAGGCTATTGCGTCAATCCAAAAATTTACCCAATATGTATCTAAAGGATAACAATTGCGGATTTTTCCGTCTCAAAAAATGTCGAAATTGGCTCATATGTCACAAACTTCAAAGGTATGTTATCAATCAGTGTTTTAAAACCCGGACCGGCCATCGAATCGGAGGTTTTACTGGTCACCGGTTTGACCGGTTCAACCACCGGTTGAATTGGTGTGACGTCATAATTATACAATAATTATATTTAATTATATATAATATTAATAATATATGAATATTTTCCTCCATATTCATATAAGTTTTAAATTGAACGTTATTTGTGTGTATGCTTTTTTTCTAGAAGACGTGGTAATGCTTACTTTGCCTCCCAAGAATCAATTTACGAATAAAAGTTAAAAAGTAATTAGTATAATTAAAATAAGATTTCAGGTGAAATTGAGAAAAAGGTCTTTACTCATAATCACCCATTTATTTATAAACAAGAAAATGTAAAGAAGACCTTCTTTTCTCTTACACAAATAAAAACAAGCTTTCAAATCAAGTCCAAAGTGTCTTCCTCACATTTCGTTCTTTTTAATAAGACTCATCTCTCTCTCTCTCTCATCGGAAATTAATACAAACGTTTCGTCAGTCTTTAATTCAAATCGCCATCGAAGGGTTTATCCTTGGAAATGATTACAATGCAGTAGACGTAACATTTTCCTGGCATGGACTATGAAGTTTCAGATAGTAGCGGTATGCTTTCCATTTCTCATTCACTTGATAGTTTTACGCAGAAATTTGATTTCTTCTTTGTTACATGTGGTTTGCCTTATCCAAAGATTAAATCTTGGAGTTTCTTGTACAAGGCTTAGGGTTTTAGTATGGAGGAATTTATATGGTTTTTATTTCTCTAAAGCTTGTTGGGTTCATCAGTGAGGGCGTTTTACGGTATTAGGGTTTTGACCGGACAGAGGGTTTTGGGATTTGAAAACGGGCAGTCGATCCATTTTCATAGAGGAGATTCACCTGTCTATCGGTGAGGTAAATTTGTGGAACAGAGTCAGAGGTTGTGTTACGGTCTGTTTCGGGTTTTATCACTTTACTTTGATTGAATTCCTCGTACAGATGTAATTTTTTTTTTTGGTAATTTACAGATGTAAATTTTTGGTTATGCTTTAGCTGAGATTTTTCTTCTGTTATTGTGACTTCTAAAGAAGGTGAGAAATTTGAATTGAAGAGGAAATTAAGTTATTTCCTGTTCTCTTATAGATTTCTAAACCTTCTCGCTTCCCTAGTTCCTTCTTATGAAGTTTTCTCATCATGTAGCTTGTAAATGTGATTATTTGCAAAACTAGAGTTCCATTTTCACCTCCCCATTTCTCCATGACTTTATTGTATTTGTAGGAGTGGATAACTGCAAAAATTCTGTATATTTTCTATTTTTCAAGGTTTATACCATATATTTATATGCAAAGATGAGAATATAGGTGAACTCGGAGAGTTTAAGTTAATAGCGACAAATTTGGCGTGGGATTTTAATTTCCTTTTGAAAAAAACGGGAAATGATGAATGAAGAAAATCAAATGAACGGAGAGTGGAGTTGGAAATCAATAAATTTGAACACTTGTCTTCTCTATATTACATTGTTTACTTGGAAGTTGAAACCCTTAATTTTGAAGCTTGTAGGTGCCTACTTAATATTTATCACCTTTGTCTGTGGTTTGTATTTGATCTGACCATTTGTGCACTTGAAGTATATATTTTACTAAAAATTCATTCTGATATTGAATTATATTGCTTGAATGGTGGCTAATACTATTGGTCTCAAATTGTGATCGTTTTTCATTTAGTTGGATGACTGTGCAAAGAAAAATGACTTTTACATGACAACAAAGTCACTAACTGCCAACTATTTATACTTATGAGGTTGGATTTTCTTATGTTTGAAAGAGAAAGGAAATTTCTAAGCTTGTAGAAGGGTCTAAATTTAACTACCATGTGCATGAAAAAAATACCATATCTGTGAATGAAGTTTGTGAGTCACCTGCATGAATTGTTCTTTCCATTTGACTCTATTTGGAGCTGCGTCCTAATGGATTTGATTTTTGTTGTGCCAAAATAGACTCAGATTGAAAAATTAAATTTGAACTCCAGTTGTCTGATCAACATGTATGCTTACAAGATCATGATAAGGCCTTGATCCTCCACCTTCCTTTATAATGTATCATATTATAATGTCATTGGCTATTTAGGTACTGATGATGATATCCCCCAAGCACATCAAAGTGGTTATCATAAGGGATCAAGAATTGTAGGGAACGGAAGATCTGCTTTAGGTACTAGCTTATATTCTAGAACGCACACTGATATGGAGGCCCAAATTCATCATCTTGAGCAAGAGGCTTACAGTGCTGTACTGCGTGCTTTTAAGGCTCAATCTGATGCCATTACTTGGGTATTTGTTTTTTCTGGCTAATCGTCTCTGTATGCTTTAATTTTATTCTTTCCTGTTTATCAGATTGGATGCTTAACAATTTTCTTTTTTCAGGAGAAGGAAGGCTTGATAACAGAACTCAGGAAAGAGCTTAGAGTGTCAGATGATGAACATAGAGAACTACTGACAAAGGTGAATGGAGATGATATCATCCGAAGAATAAGGTTTGAATACTTGATGAAATAAGCCAATTGTGAGAAACTATAATTCAAAAAAAGGCTCATACATCATAATGGATTCAGGGAATGGAGACAGGCAGGGGAGCTCCAAACTGCCAGGTACGGTGCAACACAGCCTGTTCATGATGTTTTACCCAGCCCTACCGTATCAGCCTCTCGTAAAAAGCAAAAGACATCTCAAACGGTACTTTTCTATGGCATTATGGTGTAACTGGCTATATAATCTGCATAACTTTTCAGCCATATTCATCATCTTCAGCTGCAAATTAAATGCTACTACTAAGACACCAGCAATAGACTGCATATTTTTACTGATTGTGATGTTATAGAGGTGAATACTAGATTGTTACTAATCTTCCTTTCTCGTGTCTTCTATTTTCTTAACAGAGTCAACATTTGCCTGGTTTATCTTCTATGCAGTACCATTCTACTGGGTCTACTGGAACTCGGCATTTAATCAACCGTAGTTCTTTTGGTGCTCTTGTGGCAAATCATCCTCCTGAAGGGACAACTTATGATCCATTGATTGGAAGAAAGGTGTGGACAAGGTGGCCTGAGGACAACAATTTTTATCAGGCTGTTATAACTGATTACAACCCTGCTGAGGTATGTTTTAAAGGATTTGGATGGTGGATGACAATCCCTATAGCTTTTGTTATCATGTGCCAAGGGTATGCTTTAAAATCTAGTTATTTGTTGATGATACATTCAAGATTCAGAGCATGGCTGCTTGTAAATTGTGTGGCTGATGCCTTTATTTTGGCATTTATGGACATTTCCATCTGCAATGCAATCCCAAATTGACTTTCAATATTCTGAGTTGTGCTGTCATCTTTTCAAAGTCAATGTTTTTGTTCTTTGTATGTTTAGGGTCTAACCCTTTTCAATCTTCTCTTTAGGGTTATATATCGTGTCATTTTGTAATTAGAGAGTTGAGGCTTCCCTTTTCAATTCTCAGTTCTTACTGTTTGGTTTGATTATCTTATTTCCAGTTGTTGTGACTCGGTTTATTAATTGACAGGGACGGCATGCACTAGTCTATGACATTGGCACTGCAAATGAGACCTGGGAATGGGTTGACTTCAAGGAGGTATCTTCTGAATGTATTGATGATCAAGATATACAATTACAGATTTTTTTTGACACTGCTGATTGATTTTGGTTTGTACCACTTATAAGGAGATTTAGACATGCGAGTGAATTATCATTCAAGTCATTACTATTTTACTTTTATAGTTGTTTTAGTAAGTTTGACTTTTTGCCTTTTTGATGCAATAACTTCATTTTGTTCTTAGAACTAATTGGTGGAAACCATTTAGAAATGTGTTGTGTATTTTGGCCATTTTCTGAAACAAAATATTGGCATTGTAGCTTACAGCTAAGGATACTCTATAAGGATAATCCCTTAATTAAGGGACTATCTATTATTATGGGATTCTCTACATCACATCTGAATAAAAGTCAGAAGCTTATACGTTTTTATTCACAATGAGAGAAGAGAGGGGGGATGAATCATCACTTAAATTAATTCATTGGATTAAAGAAGCAAAGTGAGACATTTTATTTGATTTGTGGAGTCTTAAATTTTCCTTTCTTTGAGTATTTTATGCTCTGTGCAGGTTTCTGTTTAATGTTCAACATTTAGATTTCATCCCTTTTCCTTACACACTTCCATTTGAATTTTTGTTGGCTAACTATTATATTGTAAGAACTGGATGGGTTAGAGATCTATATGTAAGTGTTGAGTTTTGTTGAAATCGTGCAGACATTCAGGAACTGTAAGGTTGCATGGATTTTGGATAGGTTTCAAATTGTTTTGGAGTGCATCTAGTTGTGCTTTGTCTTAAGTTTATATTTTCTCCGTGTCCATTGTCAAAGGTGTACTTTCTCTATAAATCAGATCTAAGGCACTGTAACTATCACAGATTGTATGAGTAGTAGGTTGTTTCATTGCCGCTCTACTGTTCTTCGGAGTTGAAAGCTTGGACTTGCTCAGAATAGATATGTTGGTATCTGTGTGATTAGGCAAGAAGAATATAAGTCCTTGAAATTTTCATTTATAGTTTGTTTTGCTTCAAATTTCTTATCCACAGTTGTGGAAGACAACAAGCATGGTGATTATAAGGCTTAGCTTGTATAACAGAATGGTAAAAATGTGAGAAAAGAGGGGAACTGTTCTAGCAGAACTTTTTCTGATATATTTACTCTATTTAATGAACATGTGTCTACTTGGAGAATAGCATTTTATGATATGCCACTATGGCTGGCTTCATTTGTCTATTATGGTAATTGCTTATGGTTTTTCAAATGAAAAAAACTGACAAGAAAATTTTGGCGTCCTCTTAGATATCTCCAGAGGATATTCGATGGGAAAGTGAGGATCCTGGAACTTATCATCGTGGCGGTCTTGGAGGACCAGGCCGTGGTATTAGGATACCCATGAACCGTGGTGCTTTCATACAGGGCACCGGGAGAGGTAGGGGACCAACCAAAGGTCAATCTAGAAGAGAAATTACTTCAATGCAGAATGGTTTTGCAAAAACGTTTCTTGATGATATCGAATTGCTCAACACAGATACGCTGGTTAAGGAGGTACATCTAACAATTTGGGTATGTTAATGTGCTCGGTTATAACAGTTAAGCTAATTCACCTTTTATATTGGACATTTTGCAGGTGGAGAAAGTGTTCATCTTGAGTCATCCTGATCCTATTGAGCTTGAGAAGGCAAAGAAAATGCTAAAAGTAAAGACCATAATGCAAATTAGCTGATGTTATGATTACACTCTTTTTCAGCTAATGGCATTGCTTGACTGTTTTATATTATGCAGGATCATGAGCAGGCACTTGTGGCTGCAATTGCAAAGCTTGCAGAAGCATCTGATGGTGAAAGCGGTAAATATGAATGAGTGGTTGTGTACATGATATTTCTTTCTCATGTTGGCTTATAGCAGCATTTCCTTTGTTGATTATAAGCTACAAATGGAACTTGTATCGTGCTAAGTATGCGCGGAGTTCCAATTTTTATTAAATAGAAAAGGGGGACTTTATCTTTATGTTTTTCACGATTTTCTGGTTATCATGCCTAGATTGATGACTCAATTTGTTAAGCCTTGACATCAAACCAGTTGAGTTTGACCACACTGGTCACATTATTCTATTCAAGATGTGATATGCATAGAGTTGAAAGCAGTATGACCTAATGAAACACTGATAATTCCTTTGGCATCAAATGTGGTCAAGTGGCAGAGGTTGGTGAATCTATGGGTTTAAAGATCTCTTTTCTAATTTTGTTTGTTTTCTCATCAGATGGAGAACAGCCATTCTTACACACGCAAGTGATGGAACATGAATGACATTGGCAGAGTCAAGGTGTGGAAACTTAAGGTTTTATTGATGGGAGGCCGAAGCAAACATGAATGACATTGGCAGAGTCAAGGTGTGGAAACTTAAGGTTTTATTGATGGGAGGCCGAAGCAAAGAGAGCGATGATCTAAAAGCATAAACGTTATTACACCCAATAGCGTAAACCAACTGGTGGTTACTCCTTTGCATCCGGTTTTGGTTGGAGTTCTACGTTGACTTATGTTCTCCTAGGTGGGGAAGGTCTTACATTTGTAACATACCCATCTAACCTGCTATTCCTACAGAATAATCAATGTATTCTGAGCAATGTCAAGAACTATATTGGTGGGACATTTTTTACATCTTTTCGTTCCTGAGCTATGATGTAAACAACTACCAAATCGTGTAAAGAATGAATAGCTGCTTTTTTCTGACATCGTTTGTTAACTCCTAATCTGATGTGTCACAAATTCTCCGCGTCTTCTGCACAGTGCTGCAAAGGGTTGATAGAATATGGGAATTAATGGTTGTTTACATTTTGAAACAGGTAGTAAAGATAATAGTAAGAGTTTATTTACAATTTTTATGAAATGTTAAGGTGAAAATTATACCTTTAATAAGTGTTTAAAGATTATTTTTAAGGTTACTTCGGATTTTAGTAAGTTCAAATTGCTCAGTTGAAATAAGACAGTTAAATTTATAATTTATATACTAAAAATAGTGAAAAAAATTAACTTAGTTAAGATTTAAGGTATTATTAGTATCATATGAAAATGTTAAGGTATAACATGATATCATAAATAATAGTAGAGATTAACTTATACATTTTAAGAAACTTCAGGAAGCAATTTATATCTTTGCTAATAAATTATGTTCATCTTATCTGGTGTAAAATCAGCTACTATAACTCGTGATAAAAGATAGTGAAAAACAAACTTCTTTACATAGAGTTAAAGACTAACTGAAACTTACATTTGTGCTTTAAGAAATGCAATGTGCAAAAAGAATGAACATAGAGAGAAACACATCTATAGATGAATCCACCAGCAAAATCTTAAGAGGAGGCAAGTTCTGAAGGACCCAAACGCGAAAGGCAACATATTGGATTTTAGAAAATCTGGTGAGTGAAGATCGACAGGTCAATCTTCCAACACTATCATTTTAGAAATGAAGCCTTTGGTAGATAGCCTTCGTGCAATGTATGTAGGGAACATCTAGAGTTTGTTTGTCCTCATACAAACTATATTTCATCTTTTTACATCAATAAATGATCCATTTTATCTTCTACTGTATTCCATATTTATCTATCTTGAAATCATCAGGTTATATGGTATATTGAAGGTGTTTAAGTATATTCTAAGGTGTTCAATGGATTGACTTATATTGAAGGTGTTCAATAGATTGACTTTGAGAATTTAGTTTATAGCTTTAGTTACAAATATAATTGAATATTGTGCATAACTTTAACCTCAGGTATATCTTTCTAATAATTGTTATTAGAGTGTTCATAGTGAAAAATAGCTAGTGGACAAAATTTGGGGAGAGTTACTAATTTAAAATATGACTTATGTCCTATCTTGGAAATTGATATTGTGCAAGTCACTATACTTTTCGATCAAATTAAAGATGCTATTGATGGTATTCAAAGGCATCTAGATGACATTTTTTGTGGGTAAAACAAAATAGTTGGTGTGCTAAAAATGTGCTGGTTCTCTTATGGAACAATACCAATCAAAAGGGTGGCCTCAACAGGGTAGCACAAACTAGTTTCGTTTGAAAGTGTCAAATCTAAAGAATCTTGACCAAGATCATAAAGCTAAGGCATTGGAGAACTTTCTTTGGGACAAGCGACAGTACTTTGATGTTGCAAGACTCCTTAAAGCTAATTAATTCAAGTTAACTAGCAAGTACTTCATGATAGATGGGCAATGATCTAAATGATGGTCAATAGTTAATTGATACATAGGAAGTGTTGGTTTCAAGTTGAAGAAACAATTTATTTTTGATAATACATCATGGGTTGCTCGTTAATTGATATAAAAATTATGATAGGAGGGCACCTTTTGTAATTATGTGAAGGCATTAAGTTCATTACTGCTAGTTATTCATAGCATGTTTTAAGAAGATAAGCTATTCAACTTTCTATTTGAATTGCAAACTTAGGTACAACTTCAATTGCCTTAATAAGGTAGCCAAGATCAACCAAATGTAATTGCAACAGTTATTCGATAAACTAATTTGGATCCAAACAAAGAAAAAGAAGAAGTGAATACTTCAAATCAATCAAAGTATAATGACAAGCAAAAAAATTAACAACTGGAAAGTCTAAGCATGATGAGAAAAATGTAAAATGACAAGGGGAAAAGGCAAGGTGAATGGAAATAGGGCTCATTTTAATAGGAAAAATAACAATAAGAATACTAGTTTCATTTATAACGTATCTCACTTTATATATGATTGCCCTAAGAGGGAAAAACTTAATGCTATGGTAGCTAAACATAAAATGGAGGGTAAAGTAACAACATTGGGAATCCACTCCAATTGCTTAGCACTTCTTAAAGTAAAATGAGTGTTGCATGTATCTTTTTGTTACACCTAATAATCCAAATTAGTGATATTTATGTTATTGCAACAATTAATATTGGATCCACAAATTTGTTCATTGTGGACATATTAATTACTAAGTTTGGATTAAAAGTGAGCAAGGGCACAAATTTATTGAAAATAATGAACGTAAAAATAAGTTGACAAGTTAAACATTGTGGTCATTCCATTGTATGATTTTAATGTCATCTTTGGCATAGACTTCCTTAAGCAACACAAGGCAATAGTATATCCACATTTGGAAAGAATCATGTTTATGGAGGAACAAGTCCCTTATATTGACAAAGAAAGTAGTAACAATCTTAAATCCCTATTATTTCAGCAACAGTGGTCAAAAACAGTTTAAAACATAGGAGAACATGTATCTTGTTACAATGATAGAAATGAAGGAAGATGTAGTCATGAAAGTTTGAGATGAGAGTGCCATTTTGCTAGAATCTTACTAAAATGTGATTCTAGTATACTTGCCTAATAAAATTCGATCAAGGAGGGTGATTGATCATCAAATTAACTTAGAACTAAGTTTTGTTTACCTTACACATGGGTCACATCATATTTCAAATGGAATGGAAGAAGTTTAAAAAATAGTTGGCGATTATTAGAAGTATGGTATGTTCTGTAATATCCCACCCCCGACGGGAAGGGTAGAATAGTAATTTAGAAATGGGTGAGAGTGATTAGGATTAATTGAACATTTTCATGCATATTCTTAATAGTGAACAGTTGAAAATTTGCACATGAAAAATAACTGTATATGCATTCATGACATTTCTCGGTATTTGAACCTAAATAAAATTTTGTTGTGAATAATGTGAAAATTGTGTTTGAAAAATTATTTGGAGTGAGTCATGGTGTGTTTTATATTTTACGGAAATTTTTCTAGAATTTTTCGGGAACAATTTCTGGACGAAAAAAAATCGCCAAGTGACAAACCGACTGGTTTTCGGTACCGACAATTGCTGTCAAATGGTACTGGACTATTGGATACTTTATGTTGGGGTCGAAATTGGGATTTTTTGAAAATGGATTAAAGATGTAA
>JANZLX010000004.1:23455632-23470818 GCA_025531955.1 Erythroxylum orinocense | reverse complement strand
GGACTATTTTGCAATTTTTAAAAAGTTTAGGGACTATTTTATAAATTTAAAAAATATCCCGAAACGGTACCCGGTACTGACCGGTATCGGTACAGTTTCGTTCCAGAGCTCAATCCGATACCAAGCCCAATACGGTATTCATAACATTGATACATAGAGATAAAAAATATATATATGTTTATTTGATAAATGAATAATGACATACATAAAATGTAAGTAATCAATTGGATGTAAAGGTATAAAGTAACACTAACAACCTAATCAATAAGCTTCCTTATACTTTGAATACCAGACAAAACAAATTTAAAGCATGAGCTCTTAAATTAATAAGCAATCTTCGCAAGATCTTATTCTAATTAGCTAAAGTTGTCATTGTTGTAATTAATTTTGAAAATTTATTAGGCATGAAGATATAATTCTAAAAAGATGGTTCTTTCAATGAGATGTGGGAGATACTTGCAAGTCTGATCCAAGAGTCACCCTTACACGTGTAATTAAAATTAAATGTGCTGAAGACGTACTTTATGACCTAAAGAAATTCTTATTTTAATATATGAAATGTGTGTGCTCATGGGCAATTGATGCCATAATTATCAGATATTTTTAGATAATTAGGCTTTAAAATGTACTTTTATAAAATGAAGGTTCTTATCATTCACATAATCAAAAGATTGGATAATTATATAATAAAAATTGGAATTGCTAAGTAACATTAAAGGTAAATAAGATAAAATGAGTGCAAAAAAACAATTAAAATAATTTTAAAAATGACATATATATTTTATTAACAAAAGATATTTTATATAATTAGCACAAAAATTATTTTTTCTTTAAAATTAAATATCAAAAACAATGCTAAATCTAGTGTGCTTAGATAATTATCTTCCATTTTCTAGTAAAGTTTAATTATGTGAAAATCATTGTAAAAAGACGTCCACACACCCTAGGATAATAATAATAATAATAATAGTGAAGGAGACCAAATCGCAACGGCAGGTCGTCTCATCCATAATCCATAGTAGAGAATGGGCCGCTGCAGTATCTCAGCTCTGATGTTGTTGGATCGCACTAGAAGTCACATGTGACACTCAGAGATAAGTATTCCAATTATTAGGTGAGAAAAATAATTAATAAAGCGACAACAGAAGGTTTTAAAGCTTCGGTTTTGGAGAACCCCATCAACTTCCTTGCTCTTCTACCATAAACCCTTCTCTAGGATTAGGGTTTTGACTACTGGTTCATTTTCTTACCCCGTCAAAAACTAGAGAACCTGGGTATAGGATATTCGAGGTTCTTATTAGTGAGTATTCTTTGATTCGCTCGTTCCATTTCGCTTTCTCGCAAAGGCTTCGTTTCTTGGATCTGGTTCTCAAGTTATATCTATGGACGCAAGAAAGAGAAGGCCTGAAGCAGGTTTCAACTCTAATGGCGGGTTTAAGAAATCTAAGCAAGGTCAGTTTCTTGCTTCGCCTATATACTGCTTCGCCTTTCTTTTTTGCATATGAATACGCTCGACTGGTTCACTTGATGAAATGGGTTGATATTTCGAAAGAGAAATTGACGCAAAAATAATAGACTCGTATTTTTGGTTTTTCTAAACAGTTTTCGAGCATAGTGAGATGTGACGGGGATAGTTGAACTACGAATTTTCACTTCCAATCTGAAATTTTAGTTTTCGAGTGATGTTTTTTTCTCGGGATATATCTGAGCCTCCGATGCTTGAATATATATTTGAAACAAGTGCTATAGCTTGAAAAAGCAAAGTACTATTTTCAGACGGATATCTTGTGACCTTAACCGTTTATTAGGTCCTTGCACTTGTCAATTATTTTGTGAATTTACTAGAAAAAGAGACTGATAACTTGTTGCTTATTTCTATTAGCTTATCATGTTTTGGTTGATTAACTGTGATTTTTTTCCTTTTTACTAGTTGAACTGGGAATGGAGGGTGACTTGTTTGTGTCCTTTATTGTCACGAGTTTCCTGCATGCCTATTGAGTTTACTAAACAGTACGGAAAAGCCTTATTTTGGTCTAAACTAGCCACTTTTTTAGAAGCGCGAAATCTATGCTTCTGTTAGAGAATTGTTATCAGAAATTTGGCAGCTAGACTCCAGGGCTATGATGTAGGGAAATTGATGCAGTTTGAACTTTTAAGATATATAATTATTTGTTCGACTAGTTCGACTCTAATCTGATTTGCAATGCTGGAATTCATGAATTGATGCAGTTCGAACTTTGAAGATATATAATTATTCGTTCGACTAGTTCAACTCTAATCTCATTTGCAATGGTGGAATTCATGTCAATTGTAACCTGACTCGAATATTGTAGACGAACTGGATTAATAAATTGAACTTTTTAACTGAGATAAAGTAATTAATGTTTGCAACAGAAATGGACTCCTTATCAATGGGTGTAGGAAGCAAATCCAAGCCATGCACCAAATTTTTCAGGTTTAAATCTTTACTCACCTAAATAACTGTCTTTTGATGCATCTGATTGTTTAATTTGTAATATGTACTAGTTATTGTAATAATTGGATCTACTCTCTTTCATATGGTAAGAATATACAATCCTTTAACAGAAGAGGACATTTATAGCTACTATACAGGTACATAAACACAGATTCAAATTGGTCATGCCAAGTTAACTAATGGAATTTATCATAGATTTGTTGGTTACAAAGGACCTATTTAATAGTTCCCTCATAGCACTAAGTTTTACAGCGATTGAACAAAACTATGGATAAGTCATAAGTTCCAACCTGTCAAAGTAAGATGAATTGCATTGGATTACTGGTGTTGAAATGAACCATCCATCCATAAGTTTTGATTAAAGAGGTCATTTTTGAAAGAGTGAATTTTCCACAGTTATGGTGCCGAAATCTGACAAACAGCAAATTTTGGAGCATGGACTTATGTTTACATTTTTCAATAAACCAATATTTTAATTAGTGCTACCTTATTCTTGCTGGTGTTTGTTATAGCTGGTGATGCTTAGACATTCAATATCCAGTTGCAAATTCTATTACATAAGGCACATTAATAGGAGCAGAGTGCTTCAATATTACTTCATGATTCTATTAATTTCTTGTCTGAACAACATAGCTGCTGGTTCCACCTTGTTAGTAGGACACCTACGCGTCCCTAATAGATTCTTTTATTATCAATTTTCTAGTTATTACTGATCTGAAGCTCACAAATGCTAGTTTACTGGTCTAGAAGTAATAGTAATAAGCTTTGCTCATGTGTATAACAGTTTTTCTATTTGATGAACTGAGCTTGGACCTGCTGAGCATATGTTCTTAAACTTGAGGGATCCATCTATGAAGCTGATTTTGTGGTTATGTTTTTTTGCAGTACTGCTGGCTGTCCATTTGGTGAGGGATGCCATTTTCTGCACTATGTTCCAGGTGGCTATAATGCTGTGGCCCAGATGATGAATCTAGGCCCTCCTATCACTTCTACATCCAGAAACATGGCACCAACACCGGCCATCCCAAGTGGCTCCAATCTGCCTGCTGTTAAAAGTCGCATGTGCAGCAAATACAATACTGCTGAAGGTTGCAAATTTGGTGACAAATGCCATTTCGCACATGGTGAATGGGAACTAGGTAAACCCATTGCTTCTTCCCATGACAACCCTCATGCTATTGGAACTACTCCTAGCCGTATAGGCAGCCGCATGGAGCCACCATTACCCAGCCCAGTTTCTAGCTTTGGTGCCTCAGCCACTGCAAAAATCAGTGTCGATGCCTCTCTTGCTGGAGCCATAATTGGTAAAGGTGGTGTCAATTCCAAGCAGATCTACCGCCAAACAGGGTCTAAGCTATCCATTCGGGAGCATGAAACAGATCCCAACCTCAGGAACATTGAACTTGAGGGGACATTTGATCAGATTAAGCAAGCAAGTGGTATGGTAAAAGAGCTGATTGCCAGTTTGGGACCCAAAAAGTCTACTAGCTTGCCCGGTGCCCATGCTCATCCTGGAAGTAACTTTAAAACGAAATTATGTGATAATTTTTCCAAGGGTACTTGCAGCTTTGGTCAGAGATGTCACTTTGCTCATGGTGCTGCTGAACTACGCAAGACAGGACTTTGAGATTAAATGCTTTGGTTGTTTTCAGCTGATTTGGGAATATTAACTGTGCAGTCGTGTATTGATGGGAGCCGTATTTTAAGTTAGAGCTGTGCAAATACGTTTTAGTGAATGTGTTTTGAGTTGCAGACGGTGGTTTGACTGATGTAAGAGAAGTGTTGGAAACATTTAACTTCTTTCGACAATAGTGTTTCTGTTGAGTGACTTGAATGTGCAGTAACTTTTGGCGCTTCGAGCATTATAGTTTTAGTGGAGGTTGACATTGAGTATTACTTATTCTGTCTCAGCTTTCAGATCATATTTCGCGGACATCTAGTTTAGAGCTTTTGGGACCTATTCTTCTTCTGTACCCAAATATCCTGTGCCCCCTGTTCCCCATCCATCACTATGATGGATATGATGGATAGGGAACAGGGGGCACAGGGTATTTGGGTACAGGTGATCTGAAGGGAGAGCTTTTACTATTGATTGTTTTATGAGTCCCCGCTCATGCCTTATGGTGATTACTACAGCATCCAACAAATCGCACCCCGTCAGTGTTGAATATCGACATTTACAAATGAGCATCATTTGGGGGTGTGTTGGCTCAAAATTTTGTTACTAAAAAACAGTTTCACTGCATGAGCATTGCTCCCATAAACATGTCCGATGGTCAATGTTAGCAGCTAAACTTTATTGTCCGAAGCAAAGAGGCCGAAATTTTAGATGTAGGTTAATGGATTAGAACAGTTGCAATTTGCAAAAGCCGTAGGAATTAGGGATTGCTGAATGGAAGGGCAAAAGTCAGTACACTTAAAATGTTTTCAGGAGGCAAGTCGATTCACGTCCAATTCTCTTCTCAGTAATGGACCATCCATGTCCAGCTAGCGGAGGAAATTGTTATCATCTTACATCGAGATCTCTAGGCTTTTCAATATTAACGTTTTCACGCTAGGGAAATAACACCAAATTTGCAGCTCGTATTGGACCCCGTGTAATTTCCCTCGCTACTACAATTTTACCAATTGAAGAAAAAACAAATTAGTTCCGCTGCAAATAAATAAAAATTTTGGTCACTACTAAGATGGTTTATATTTTTATATAATCCAAAGAGAAAAGGAAAGCACATGAAACATTATTACCATTATATTTTTATATAATCCAAAGAGAAAAGGAAAGCACATGAAACATTATTACCATAGCAAACGACATTACTACACTAACATTACATAAAAGCACGGGTGTTTTGTCTAACTAAAACATGCTAACCCCAGTTTTCTCACGGGTCGTCGGGTCCTCATGACCCGGTGCGGCGTTATCCACACGGGTGTTCTGGGCCGTGATCTCACTGGCCAGCCCCGTCGAGCGGGTCCCATCTGGGTAGCCAGGAGTCCCACTTGTTGAGTAGGTATGCAGCTCACTGCCCCCGGTATAATGTCCGTGACCGCCGGGGGCAGAAGCCGCCTCTCTTGCCGCCGCGTTGTGCAGACGTGCCTCATGTTTGTAGAATTCCGCTTCCGCCTTTCTGTCCTCTTTCTTCTCGGTTGCCATTTCTTTTTGTACTGGGTCGCTCGTCGACATCTTCTCTACCTGTAAAGTCACATTTCATTGTTATGGGAACATGTGTACATGGGATAGGGATATTAATAGTCTTCCGATGGTTTTAAGGTAGCTTAAAATTGTAACACTTTTCGTGACCCCACTTGTACACGAAACCATAAATGCAATGCTTAGGAGTTGGTGGGCGTAACGTTTTCATGTTTCATGTGAAAAGTGATGCGTATGCATAAATAGATCGAAGGACTGCAACATTAATCACAAATGAAGGCAACAAGGCCCACAACTTTTATGCCATTGCTTTCCTTGTTAATGGCACCATAGACGGTTGGGAGCTCCACTGAAATTTATGCTTATGCCCCATTTCATACACATGCTTAGGGGCCATAACTGAATGTCATATCACCTAGTATTGCTAGCTAGTACCGTGTACATTTGAACACGAAAATAATATCGCCTGCACATACTATGAAGGAAACATAGTGAGGAGGTGCTAATGCTCCCTCATAACTAAATTGGGCAACTCAAAAAGTATGCCAATACAAAAGATGTTTAACAGCTCAAGTAATTCCCCTAAATTATGATAAAACCTTTTCTTGGACAGTGGCTTTAGTCTTCTCCATGCCAGCCTTAGCAGAGGCCGCGATGTTGGATGCGGTTTCCTTAATAGACTGCATTTTGTCCCTCTTTATCTGGAACCTTCAAGTTTTCAGTTTGCATGATCAGTTTTCAGTTCATCCCTCGCCTAATATAGATCAATTAAGGTGACTGGCGAGGTTTTGGGGGTAATTGACACGCGTAACTTATAAAGGAAACGTGTAATGTTAGTATGGGTCAATGTGCTTCTTCTGAAAGGTGGCAAATGGATAAGTATTCAAGGAGGTTATTTTAGGTTAGGGAGTTGTTTACGTGGGTGGTTTTGGTGTCGTGACTCGTGATTCAAGAACCGGCAGTTGTGTATCCAGTTTATCTGACTCCGAATGATGCGTTCGGCCTGACAGACCGAACTCAATTTACGTGTCTTACCAATCGTAGTACAATTTACAATTTACTACGATATTTAATTTTTTAAAATTATTACAATTTACACTGTCATAATCACTTCACATAGATAATCTATTTAAAAGACTAACAATGACTCTTTTTAACCACCCCTATTTTTAGAATCACAAAAGCTAAACGTGTTAATCACTTTTTTTATGCGTCATTTAATTCACCTAACTTGGACCACAGACGTATTTTGTGAATTCACCTAGTACTAAACCTTTGAAAACGTGTTAATCAAATTTTTTTTATGAGTCATTTAATTCACCTCACTTGGACCACAGATGTATTATGTGAATTCACCTAGTACTATACCTTTGAAATAAATCAGACAAACGTGTTAATCAATTTTTGTATGCGTCATTTAATTCACCTCACTTGGACCACAGATGTATTATTTGAATTCACCTAGTATACATATATATATATAAAAGAACTGACTTGTTAAGTATAAGAAATTAAAAACTAAATTGGCGAAGTATTTAAACAACATAAAGAAAGAATTATTGGATCAGTTTAAAATTTAAAGCAAAAAAAAGCTAATGACTCCTAATAAACAAAGATGTGAAAAATTAACAAAAACTTAGAAAGAAACTGTTGACATATGACGTATTTGAAATCTCATATCGAAGAATTATAAAGATGAGGGAGTCTTCTTAAGTTATAAAATGAACACTCTTTCACCTATCTTAAGCATCTCAAAAGTTGTCTTCCATAAGATAAAATTTGTTCTCTCTTTTTGTAGTATTTCACTTATATTATTTTCAGAAAATATTGAAATATCAATTTAGTAGTGTCTAAGGAAGTAAACATAATTGGCTGAACCTCGTTAAATTCTGATGTTCTTTATTTGTCTATTTAATGGCTATTGTTGGGTATAGTTGTAGTGCATTATTGTGCTATTAAATTACATGTCTAGGAGATTGGAATTTAAGTGAGACCGTCTGTGACCCTCTAGTCTTTCCTGAGAATTTACCAGGTGTAATTTTTCAGTACAATCGTGTACACTCTATTCACCTACGCAATAATGGTTAAGGTAAATTTGTCATTATTAGAGGAAATTAACCCGGAGTTTATAACAATTGATATCAGAGCCAAGGATATTTTTTAGTATGCTCTGTGGTTATAGCATAGTCTGATCCTCCACATAAAAAAAAAATTCTTTGAGCTATTGGCATTCTGCATTAACAACTATTGAATAGAAATTGTAGCAGAGATGATAGAAATCAAAGATACGACTGCACCAACCACGTCGACAACTTTTACCTCGTTTATTCTAGCAAGGACTGCTATGACAAATGCAAGATTTGCGATGAAGATTTTTGATAGTACGAGTCATTTTGGCATGTGGCAAAGTGAAGTTCAAGACACTCTTTTTTAGCAAGGTCTTGATATCGCCATTGAAGAAAAGAAACCAGATGATGTCGAGGAGAAAGATTGGAAAACTATAAATCATTTGACATGTGGTACAATTCGATATTATCTTTCCAAAGAGCAAAAGTATGCTTTTTCGAAAGAAACTTCTACATCTAAATTGTGGAATGCGTTGGAAGAGAAATTCCTGAAGAAAAACAGTCAGAATAAGCTTCACTTGAAGAAGAGACTGTTTTGTTTCTTTTATATTCTGGGCACCACTATAAATGATTACATCATCAGTTTTAATCAGTTAGTTACTGATTTAATGAATTTGGATGTGACATTTGAAGATGAAGATCTAATTTTGATGTTATTAGGATCCCTTCTTGAAGAGTTTGAATTTCCTGAAACTACTTTACTTCATGGGAAGGTTGATTTGTCTCTTAGTGAAGTTATAGTTGCTTTGTACAGTCATGAATTGGGAAGGAAGACACAGGAAGAACTTACAAGTGGAGTAGTAGAAGCTTTGGTAGTTAGAGGTCGTTCATAGAGCCAGATTAAAGAAA
The DNA here is from genome assembly GCA_025531955.1 of Erythroxylum orinocense. NCBI lineage: Eukaryota > Viridiplantae > Streptophyta > Magnoliopsida > Malpighiales > Erythroxylaceae > Erythroxylum > Erythroxylum orinocense. The sequence goes on along the minus strand of JANZLX010000004.1, from coordinate 23,462,216 downwards.
AGAAAGGCAGATCAAAGTCGAGGCTCAAATTGAGCAAAGATGAATGTGTTTTTTGTCAGGAAAAAGGGCACTGGAAAAAGGATTGTCCAAAGCTGAAGAATAAAAACAAACTTGATAAGGGAAAGGCTGATGCAAATTCAAATGTTGCTGAGAGTGAAGATGTAAACTTAGATCTTTCATTGGTTATTACATCCTCAATAAGCCCTTCTAGTCCATGGCTGCTCAATTCAGGCTGTAGTCATCATATGTGTCCCAATCGGAATTGATTCTCTGATTTTAGAGAGCTAGAAGGTGGAGTTGTTTACACAGCAAATGACAATCCCTATACAACAAATGGGATTGGTTTAATTTGCTTAAGGAATCACGATGGAACAACCAGGACTCTAACAGATGTCAGATACGTGCCAAGTTTGACAAAGAATCTCATTTTTGTGGGAGTCCTAGAATCAAAGGGCTACACTATAAATGTAGCAAATGGAGTAATGAAAGTCATCTCTGGTGCACTTGTGGTAATGAAAGGAATTCGAAGAAACAATAACCTGTATTATTACCAGGGTAATGCAAGTTATTGGAACAACATCAGTAGCTTTTAATGATGATCAAGAGCTAGAAGCAGCTAAATTGTGGCATATGCACTTGGGACACGCAGGTGAAATTTTTTTGAAAATGTTAGTAGATCAAGAATTGTTGAAAGGAGTTCGGGCTTGCAAATTAGACTTTTGTGAACATTGTGTCAAAAGGAAGTAGATAAGAGTGAAATTTAGCACTGTAATTGATGATACGAAGGGTATTTTGGATTATGTTCATTGTGATGTGTAGGGACCTTCCAAAACAGCTTCGTTGGGAGAAAAACACTATTATGTGACCTTTGTTGATGATTTTTCTCGAAGAATATGGGTGTATACTATAAAGACTAAGGATGAAGTGCTGAGAGTTTTCCTCAAATGGAAGAAGATGGTGGAAACTCAAAAAAGCCAAAGGATTAAGCATCTCCGTACAGATAATGGTGGGGATTACAAGAGTAATCCATTTTCAAAAGTCTGTGAAGAAGAAGGTATTGTCATACATTTCACAATTAGGAATACACCACAACAAAATGGAGTGACAGAACATATAAACCAGACATTGCAAGAGAAAGTTCAGTGTATGCTATCTAATGCTGGGTTGGGCTGAGAATTTTGGGTTAAGGCTGCTACATACATTTGTCATCTCATCAATTGCCTTCCGTCAACTGCTATTGGTGTTAAAAAAACCATTGAAAAAATGGTTTAGAAAACTTGCTACAGATTATGATTCGTTACATGTGTTTGGTTCCACTGTATACTATCATGTTAAGGAGTCAAAATTGGATCTATGTGCAAAGAAAGCAATTTTCATGGGGATCACCTCTGGTGTGAAAGTATATTGTCTTTGGTGCCCAGAGTCAAAGAAAATAAATTTCAGCAGGGATGTTACCTTTGACGAATCTACCATATTAAGAAAGGTGACAATTGAAAATGTTAAGCAGACAGATGGTACTCCAAAATAGGTAAAGTTTGTAAGGAAGAATTGTTACCCCAGCAAATGATGAAGCAGATGTAGAAACTTTTAAGGTAGAAGAGGAGCCAGATGAAGAAGAGGTTCCATCCCAAGAACCTCCACAGCAATAATTACTAATTGCATGGAGAAAACCAAAAAGGTACATTCAAATATCTGCTCATTTTGTTTATATGGTGGCTTATGCATCTCTAATTGAAATTGATGACATTCCTACCACTTATAAGGAAGCAGTCCAAAGTTCAGAAGAAGATAAGTGGAGGATAGCCATGAATAAAGAAATACATTCCCTTCATAAGAATCAAACATGGAAACTAGCTAGTCTCCCAAAAGGAAAGAAGGTAATTGGATGCAAATGGGTATATACAAAGAAAGTTAGATTGTATTGTATTATACCCCTCAAATTGTTCTGATCGGATTTTACATATAAAACCTGACAATGGCGTAACTTTGTGTGGTTCAATGTCACTTGCAAACTACACAGGAGGGGGGACATGTTACATGCTAATAATTGAATCTGCCTTACCTAATCTTCACGTTAAAGTTGTTTTTGCGCCAACAAGAAAGAAAGCTAAATTATGCCCTGCTAAATTTTAAGAGCAGCACATGCATATGCTTGAGTTTCACTCTTTGTCTTCTTCTCGATGTTTCTATCTTCAACAGTATCTATCAATAAATTTGGTCTGAGCACAAAAATTTTAACTAAACATTTTTATTATCTAAGGCTTCACAAATGCCTTTATTAACTCAAGTACAAAAGATAGTATGAGTGAAAGCAAGCTGCAAAGAGGAATCAAAGCAATATGAAACACTATGATTTAGTAAATAAAAATACACCAGCCACCAGATCAGTTGAGGATCGTCCCATGTATGTCCATCTAAGTTTTCTTATTGGGTTCAAAGACGTGCTTAATCAGTGAATCTTTAATTAATAACAGCTTAGGGAACTCCTTCTTCAACTTAGATGCATCCAACTCATTATTGCTGCGAGGAGCAACAATAACCTTTACTTGTTCCTCCAAAGTAAAATTAACTCACTTGAAACTGGGCTTAATATTGTAATATCCCACCCCCGATGGGAAGGGTAGAATAGTAGTTTGGAAAGGGATGAGAGTGGTTAGGACTGATTTGAATTTTAGGCATGGACTGGCTTACTGCACATAGGGTCGTTATGGACTGCTACACCAAGGAGGTTGTCTTAGAGTCTCCTGATCAGCCTCGAGTAGTGTTCAGAGGAGTTAGTCAAGCAGTGTCAGCCCGGATGATCTCATTTCTGAGTGCCCTGAGGTTGATGCAGGGGGGATGTGAGCCCTCTGGGTATGCACTACTTCCCTTCGAGCTTGAGACTCTTTTTCACTGGTTGAACTTGTAGCTCAGATCGGTGGCTACTCCAGTCACAACTGTTATTATTTGTTCATGCATTTGTGTATGAAATGCATATGACCCAATTTCACAATGTACACATGGATTACAATTAATCCACCTATCACAATTGAGCACATTAATAGCAAGCAATTTTCATATGCATAAATCAGCACATCGCAAGCACTTCTATGTCATATCTCCCAATACATCGGACTTTTTTTCCGGAATCCACAGTCAGAATCAGTCGCAAAAACTCACCATTAGTCACCACAATAAACATATAATAATTGAAAGAACCATCTAGATCACTCACCTATAACTTCCGAGCTAATGCCGAGAAGTCTCAGCAACGTCGGTGGATCGACGCTTTAGTTTTAAAAAGTTTCAATTTTATATTAATGTTTTATTATTGTGATGCCATGTGGAGAATAGTAGTGTTTGTTCGTAGTGCTTTCTTATCGTGGGTTATATACTGGAATGACCTGCAGGCGTCCCGGTGTGTATCCTACGGTAAGGGGGTGCTACACAATATGTAAAAGCTCCAAGACATGTGTAGTAAACCCATCAACCACAAGAAAAGGCAATCGATGCTGTTTAGCCAGATGACAAACATCGCACGGATCATTTAGATTTTTAATATCAAGACAATCAATATGTTGTAACACCTTGAAACAAGCATGTCCAAGTCGTGAATGCCACAAAGTATCAATGTTATTTAGTCGAGAGGAAGTCATACAAGAATTAGAGAATACAAGGTTTGAGAAAAAAGAACAATCAACCTTATTCTTGGGAGTATGATTTACACAATTGTTTAAATAGCTATGAATTACAAAAGAATCAAAGGATTTGGATGTAAGGAAATACAAGGTGCCCACTACAGCTCCCACAACAAGGATTTTATTACTCTTCAGGTCCTGTATGAGACAATGGGAAGGAAAGAAAGTAAAACAAACATTAGCACTATCAGCAAGTTTTTGGACTGACAGTAAGTTGAATTTAAATGAAGGAAGGTATAGGACATGGTCTAGAACAAGAGTGGGATGTAGCATAACACGACTGGCATGAGTAGCTAACTGTATACTAGAATCGGGCAATTGTACAGACACACTGTGGCTAAGTGGTCGTCCGTGTTGCATAAGCACATCATTGTAACACATATGACTGGATGCTCCAATATCAATAATCCAAACACTGCTATCAGAAATACTCAATGCATATAGTGCTATGTCAACATTACCTGCAAATGCAAAATTGGAGAACTCCTTACCTGCACCACCAGCTACCGGTATCTTTCCATTCACAAACTTAGCTAATTCCTATTGCATAATCTGCATTTGCATCATTAAATTCCCAAGGTTTCTATTGTCAGAAGATGGTTGTGAATCAAAAGGTGTGTCAGCAAAAGGTGTCTCAGCAATATCAGGCACCATATTAGCACTGGCTTTCTTAAAGCCATTTCCTTTCTTCTTTTTAAATTCTTCATACCATTCAAAATAACCATGAAGCTTAAAACAAGTGTCCCTGGTATGTCCTACATCGTGGCAATGGTCACACTGCTTGTCAGACTTCTTTCCAGAATCCTTTTTTCTGTTTCCAGTTTTATCATCCCCTTTAGAACCAGAGGTCTTAGCAAGCAAAGCAACATTCGGATTTTCAGCAGAAAAAGTCAAATTCACCGCTCGTTGACTCTCCACCCTCAAGACCATACTATATGCACGATCAATATTAGGTGTGGGATCAAGATTGAGGATCTGACTCCGAACACTATCAAATGTCCTGTTCAACCCCATCAGAAATTGGAGTAGTTTGGATGCATCAGTCCTCTCTTTAAGCTTCGCAGTCATTCTGGCACAACAAGAACAACCAGTGCACTCACAACCATGTAAAGGTATGAGTCTGTTGAACTCATCCCAACATTGATTGAGTTTACTAAAATAATGAGTCACCGAAGTATTACCTTGCTCAGTAGAGAGCATTTCACGCTGCACCTGATACATTTGAGGTGTATTACTCACCCCAAACTGTTTCTCCAAAACCTTCCACAAATGCCTGGCGCTCGGTGAATGAACAAAGCTATCTCCTAACTCCTTATAGATAGAATTCCGAAGCCAAGATTTGATCATCGAGTTAACCTTCTTCCATTTCCGATACCGGGTTGTATCTGCAGGTGGATCGAGCGTACCGTCAATAAAGCCTAACTTGTCTTTAGCCTCAAGAGAAGTCTTGATGGCTGTGCTCCAGCTGAAGTAGTTTGATCCAGTCAAAGGTGTAAGCACCAATGCCATCCCAGGATGATCAGAGGGTTGGAGCAGATAGGGGTCATCATCTACAAAAATACTATGTCGAGAATGAGTCTCCACGCGATCTGCCATGGTCGAGCGAAATCACCGTCGAAATCGTCGTCGTCTAGGTAGAAACCAAAAAAGCGCCGCCTTCACCGTCGTGAAATCAAGAAAGCCCTCTTTTTTCTTTACGGAATCAAAAGCCTTAATTTTGGCTCTAATACCATGTACAAAACAGAGTTACTGAATAATACTCTTTTATTTAGCTTGTGTTGTATTTGGAATGTTTATATACAGAGTACATCAACTAATACAGAAGACTGACTACGTTAAGTACTAACATCTACTAACGGATAACAGTACTAACTACTTAACCGTAACTGTACACTAGTTGACTGAATAATTAAATGAATGAATGAATAATAAATGATATCTTCCACACCTGTTACGATTTTTTTTACGATTGCTCCAGTTTTGTGTTTGCTTATGTTGCTTGTTACTGTAATATATCTTTATTATTATGTTTTTACAATTTCTCCACGTATTTGTAATTTGTGCATGCTTTTGTATCTGCTTGTTATTCGTTTATTTGTTTCAGCGATTTCTCCACGTATCTGCTGTGTTACTTGAATTGTTGGCCTTTAGAAGATCTTCTTCTATACATAATACAACATGAAGGAATGAAATGATTTATTCGTAATTATGTTGCAGTGCCCATGCCTGTTATTGTAGCATTACTTATCATTCATTGTTTCTGCAATTTCTTTAGCTGCTTTGCTTGTGTGTGTTTTTGTACTTGTGGAGGAATTGTAGCTATCCATCAGCGAGTGTTGCTGATATGGCAACTCATGGTAACAGTACAAACAGTCGCTATGGTGACCATACACGACTCGAGTTAAAGCATTCTCTCCTTCTTTTATTCGTTTATTTGCATGGAGCATGAAGTCTATGACACTAGAGAGAAACTAGTAGCGCATATCTCATGTAAAGCATGGAGCATGGGTTATCGTCATTTTGCCCTCTATGGATTTTCAAAAGCAAAAGTAAACACCTTTACACCCTATTTACTCAAACCTAGCTTGCTCTAAAGAATATCACGTGTTATTTGCTTACTTGAACCTGGCTTATTATGGAGAATATCCCATGTTAAAGTTGTTAGTTTATGTCCTACAGTCAATCGATTTGGTTGTAGTTTAGTGACAAATTATTTAAAAGCATTCTTTATTTTGTACATGTTTAGATGTATATGATAAAATCTACGGGATAATTGTACATTGCAAATGAAATTATAATGAGATTATAATTATGAGGTTCATATTGCATCTATGTATTATTCCTAAAATGTTCCTAGTCATTGTTCTATTAAGATTGGACATTAATAGAACGTAAAAAGACTAGCAC
>JANZLX010000004.1:23444456-23455532 GCA_025531955.1 Erythroxylum orinocense | reverse complement strand
TTGCAATTTTATATTAATGTTTTATTATTGTGATGCCATGTGGAGAATAGTAGTGTTTGTTCGTAGTGCTTTCTTGTCGTAGGTTATATACTAGAATGACCCGTAGGCGTCCCAGTGTGTACCCTACGGTAAGGGGGCGCTACAAATATAATCCCTGTACATCTCCAAAATCTAAGAAAGTTATAAATAGATATATAAGAGAATTGACGCATTAATTATAATGAATTAAGAACCAAATTTATTACAAATATATATTTATTTGATAAGTTTGAAATTCAATGAAAAAAAAGAAAAAGAAGCATTAATGGCTCTTCATAATTAAAGATGCTAAAAACCAAATAAATTTGAAAAGAAAGATAACTTGGTTACTACTTTAAAAATTAGGATTTTGTGTTGAATGGGATATAGCAATGCATCAAGAAGTATTGTTTATAAATATTTGAATGTTAGTGAAAACTATTTAGAAAATGCCTATGTTTGAGATTATGGATCTCTCTATAACTCTGTGAAGACAAACACATTTTAGGAGATCCCCGTTGTTGAGATTATAGATTCACTCTGTTTAGTGAATTAGCCTTTAGGTTTCTTTCTTCTAACTGTTAATGTTTTTGTGGTTTCATTAATTTTAGAGGGTTGAAATACTTGAGCTGCCAAAAGTTGAGATACATGAAATTCCAAAATTGGAGTTTCTAAAATCAAAACTCCAATCTTTACCAAAATCTGAAGTACCAGAACTTCCAAAACCTAAACTACCAATTCCAAAACCAAAAGTAAATATCTTGAATTGCCTAAGCCCACACTCTCATGAGTCTCGTTCATGCTAGATATTCACTTTTTAGGGACTTCACCCAGCTCAGGCAACATCTAACCGCCCTTACGTATATATATCACGTTATGAATTAATTTTTAACAGTTCATCGATGGCTAGTCTTTCAGTTAATTGTCCCTGATCTTATATTATATACGATGGGGACATGACTTCAGTTCAAGACTTTCTCATTAAAAATATGTTTAATGTACTATTTTTCTGTTATGTTTTTTCTACACTATTTTATTATAAAATATTTGACATGAAATATTTTAACTTGCGTTGTTGGGTCTGCTCTGCGTTTAAAGATTACTTTACACATGAATTGCAAGATTATTCAAGGGTATTTCCTATCACTTTCATTTTGTTTTTGTTTCACCAAATCAAACAAATTAATAGAGAAATTGTTTCCCTCAATTTAAGTTATATCCTTCATTGTGTTTCTTTGAACCTTATTTTCATCACTTTTGTCATTCCCAACTGCCTAATAGTAAAGAGACTCTCTCTCTCTCTCTCTCTCTCTTTATGTTTTTTTTTTCCTTCTTAAGTGTGATCTTTCTTTTATACAATGGAAGGGGACCCGTAATAAATTATAGATGAATTTGTTATACAAACTCAATTTCCTTCTACCCTATTTATGTGTATGTTTTAAATAAAGTCAACAAGTTAAGAGTTGTTGAGCTCTTAGATGGGGTTTACGAAAAGATGCAAGATTATACTCTTTAAAAGGTAACTCTGAGTTTTATAAGGTTTCTTTACCTTCTTGTTTTTGCTTTCATATAGGGGGAAGTACATTTATAGAATTCAAACCATAAAATACAAACCTTAATTTTGGAATTTGCAAGTGCTTTATGGAAACTATTGATAACCTTTTGATCGTTGATTCAAGTGCAGCACAGTTGTTTCAAAAATTTGTATGTTGGTGTACTAGAGACGGTGAGTTATCTTGGTATATGTCTCTCCTCAAAATTGAGCTTTCATCTCATTTCAAAAGTTGGTTATTTTTAGTTAAAATGCCCTTTTAATTTGGAAAACATTTAAATGAAAGACATTTAGTTCATTCCTTTAAATCTTTATGCTAATTTATTCTCTGGATTTGACACTTTATCATTGTCAATGAGCTATCTTAAAGAACAGAAATAGTTAATAGAATAATCTATGACTTGAATCGCACTTCTACTAGTCTGTTTTTAATATTATTGCTTTGCTTTTCATTGTTTTAGCACTTGGAGAATCTTTTTAGCTATGGATTCTGTTTGTACCTTACAGGTATGCATTTGTTCGAGGCTTTATTTGTTAGGCTGAGAAGAAAATAAACATAATTTTATTTTGTTGTTGAGTTTTATACTTGATATACCATATCCTTAACCATGAAGAAACATCTTTATTATACAATATAGTCTTTAAAGAAGGTGTGGTCAATGATGCTACAACTGTTGTGTTGTTCACAATTCTTTCCTATTTTCACGTATACTTAGATAAAGTTCTATTATTGTTTCTTGTTAAGTATGTAATTTCAAGTTTTATATTTACTTGGAAAGTCCATATAATGGCTATGTAAGAGTGCTAAAAGTAAACATTCAAAGCCAACAATTCCAACTTCTGAAATTGATATTTAGTTCTTAGCATCTTTAAGCAATTTAGATTCACTAGCAACTTAAAATTCAAGTTAATGATTAATGATCCTGGAGCTCTATAGATGAAGTGCTTTTAAGTTGTCATGTTGGTCTTTCTTCATCAAGCTTTATTCTTATTGTTTAAGGTATTCTTAACCTTGTTGAAGCTATGGATGCACCCACTACATAAATTTTACAACACTTGCTTTCTATTTGACTCTCAGGCTCGATTTTTAACTTCTTACATGATAAAGAAGTTGTACTTTGGAAGGTATTTAATGGTTTTCAATGAATATTTTGCTGGATTACTTTTCCATTTCATCACCCTCTTTTTTTTTCTTTCCCAATTGAAAACAAACTAGCTTAATTATGCATAATCTCAGGCACTCTACCGATTTCAAAGCTGCTTTCATGATTCTCGTGGCTTATCTTTTGTGTATGATAGTTGACGTATGAAGTTGCTCTCATTAACATGGACAAGCCTAGAGTCATTCTAATTATGTTGTATTTTTTTTGTAATCTCATCATTTATTATTTGTAAACTGATCTCTTAATTTATTATTTTGTCTATAAGAATTGTTAAAATTATAATTAAAATATTGTATATGAAGAATATTCATTTTGTTGATATAATTTAATGATATTTTTTAACAATGCTTCAAATTATCAATTATTTTTGTATTATATTTTTGTATAATAAATTAACAAAAATCTTAATATCATATATAATAATATGATTAAAGATGTCACAAATAATTATAATTAACATGATATAACATTTCATTAATATGTATATTAAAATTTAACTACATGTTACAAAACATAGCTAAGAACAATTAGCTACACTTTTGGAAACGTAACTAATTTTTTATGCTACATTTCCAAAAACGTAGCTAATAAGTTTTAACTATGAAAACTAAGCGTAGTCAAAATATATCAGTGACGATTTCTTAAAACGTTTATAATAGTTTTTTTGCTACGAAACTAAAATGTAGGCAAAAACTATTAGCGATGATTAGTAAGAAATGTTGTTTGTAGTTTTCAGTTACGAGAATTTGACGATATTTTTAGTGACGATTTTAGAACTTTTAGTAACAAATTTGTTTGTAGGCAATTTTCATTTTTGTTGTAGTGCTTTATGTTACTATGTGGCTAATTGATAGATAAACGTAAGTAGTCATGAGTGTAAATCATTAATATTTCTAGTTGTATTTGTGGCGGTAAGGATGGTTGAAAACGTGAAATATTAATTGAAAGTTATCATATGTACAACTTTCCAAACTCATACAGATGTTATCCTACTTATATAAATTTGAGATGAAAATTTTAATTAAGTCTATTTTTATAGTAAATAAATCAATTTTAAAGATGTAATATTTTTCCTGACTGTCCATCTCTTGTAATTTCCGGTAAGAAAAATCTCTTTTAAGGTATTGGTATTTGGTAATCACACGATAAGAAGCTGTCAAAGTTGAGAATGTCATTGGAATCAGCTTAAAGTAATTGGTGTTTCAGTCAAATACTTAACTAGATCCTTCGATAATAAAATATCATTAAACTCGTAGCATGCGGGTTTAAAGTTAGCCAGCTGATGTCGACAAATTTTCTAACTTCTCAATATAGAATTGGTTAAAGTCAAACTTGCAATTATAAACAAGTTACATGTTACGACCAATTTGAGAGACGGAGACGGAGACGGAAACGGAGGAGGAATGTATCACGAAAATGGACGGACGACTCTTATTATTTTTGTTACGACAAATCAATTTCCGAGTCGAGTATTTCAAATATAAAACGGACATAATATATTCGTACCAAATTAAAAAAGTTTAACATTCATAATGATAAAAAAACAGGTTTTGAACAGATCCTAAATCAAAATTCAGATAGCTGTAGTTCAACATCCAAAATTTTGTATTACCAGAAAGATCTCAAAGCAAACCCGCAGTTTTATAACTCACTTCCAAAATAAGAACTTGGTCAAGTAAACAATACCTTTTGTAAGATTTCTACTTCTTTTGGTACATAAATTAAATAGCCATTAAAACTTGATTGATTGGTACAATAACTTAGAACGATGGTGGTCTTTAAACATACTGACAATGCTTTAATTCTTGCCCTTTTAAAAGCTATATCCTTTCGAGGCATATCACAGGTTCCAACGGAACAAAGATAATGTTGGTCATCCAATGGCTCACGCTGTTACGATATTCTCTGCGTTGGTGCTAGCAAAAGAATCCAATTCCAATCTACCCATACGTGCTTATAGGTGGTAAGGAAGGATCGTTAAGATATTTTCCTAAAAGAGGCTTACTTTCTGAATACGTCGTAGAGCAAAGGACTTGATCACGTGAATTCTATTCTAAAAAATCAACCTCTGCTTGCAGTTGCTGACGGTAGATCAGACTAAAGAAACAGATCTGTTGGGCTGAGGGTTTTCTGATCTGATCTTATTTTATTATTTTTAAAAATGCAAGATCTGTTAAATATATTTCTTTAATTTCTTGGACTTCTGTACTGTTCCTGAACTGGGTCATGATTTACATGATGTGCAACTGCCAGAACGCGGTGTTGGATGAGAATTTGCTTTGAAGAGATAAATCGTACTCGATAAATTTAAATTATTTATTTTAATATTTAAAATTAAATAATAAATTTAATTTGAATGGTTGTTACATTTTGTTTAATATTAATCATCTTATGTGTAGAAATTAGCAATTTTATTTGAAACAAATTAATATTTTACATAATATATTATAATTTTAATTAACATTGCAGAAATAGTTAAAAAAAATTGATTCTAAAATACAATTTAACTTCTAAAGTATATTTTTAATTTCAAAAGTAGCTTGCTAGATTGTTAAATTACTTCATGAAAATGGAGTGAGAAGGTATAGATTAACAGAGTTACAACTTTAGGTTTTTGCGTATGTGAATTTTCAACACGCAAAGAACGACGTAACAACTCTTCTTGCCGTTTGTTTATATTCAAATAGAAACAGGTCCATGTTTACGTACTTTCACTGCCGGTCCAATATATCAAGTGACATGAAGTCATACGGGTTCTAAGTTCTAACTTTTATTTAAGGAGGTTTCGGCCAGAAGATATGCAATAGATTACTTTATTTTTATCCTATTTTATAAGCATTTATTTATTTGATAAATAATTTTAAAAAATAAATAGATAAATGTTTAAGTAAAAATAATAGAGTAATAAAATCGGATGATTTGAACGGGATAATTTCATTTGGTAGATTTTCAATATTTTTCATTGTACGGACAACGGTCAACCAACCAAGGTTACGTCATTAATGTGATTAGGAAAGGCGCGAATATGGCCTCCAAGCTGCTATGTACGATTAATTAACTAATTCAGATCAGGAAGGGAAAAAGTTCATATTAAATAAGAGAAATACCAGAAAAAGGAGGGACGGTTGTGATTGGCTGTTAGTGTTTTGGTGCAGTAAGTGGCCAAGTGGGAAAGGTGCAACAGTCCAAAGGACATGTTGAGGGGTGTGGTGTGGGACCCAAAGGGAAAGAGGAGGGAACGCAAAGCAAGGATGTCCGAGTCTCGCAGAAAGAGCCTATATAAAGGAGGAGGAGCAGACGGCTGGCTATTTCCATACTACAGATACAAAGCGAAAGTGTTCTGTTCTTCTCTTTCTCTCTGCATCTCTTCTAGGTGGAGAAGTCTAAGAGGTACTTCTTCTTCAATCTCCTCGTTTTTTTTCTCTTTTCTCTTTTGTGATTAACAATCTCATTTCCTGCTTTCCCTGTGATTATTGTCGCTTAACTTTGCAAAGACATTTTCAGATCCAGCTGACATTAGATCTGTTTCAATCAACCGTAGATTTGTTGCATTCGTACTTGCTAAGTTTTGAGACGAATAGTTTTCTTCTTCTTTATGGTGGTTGTCATAGTAATATGGATAAAAATCAGTATTAGTAATCATGTTGATATTCATATTCATGTTCCTTCCACCCTTTTTCTCTCTCTCTCTTTGTGTGTGTGTAGATGGATCTGTTCATTACCTTTATCGTCCTGTGTTAACATTTATGCTGTTTGCTTTTTAAAAATAAAATGTAAGAAAGAAAATGGACAGCTTTTGGATTCTAGTTTAATTTTAATAACTCCTAGTAAGTAGTAACTGATACGACTCTTGTTGTGGCCGTGTTAGAGAAAACAATGCTTCCATAAATACATCTATTAGTTATATACTTGTTTTGACCGGTACAGAGCTTCAAAGCCCATGCCTTCCAATGAAACACTGGTCTATTCTATTGTATTGTCTGAAGTTTCCAAAAAGCTGTCCTTAGCACGTGACTAGTAATTACAGATCCGCCAGTAGTTAGCGTGTTTTTAGCCGCCTTCGCCTAGAGGCCAGAACGATGACGTTTGCGAATAATTCCTGTGCGATTTCCGTATACAGTGTTGTGTAGTTTTCATTCTCTTGGGCGGTTCATGCTCGATGCAATTGATGTGGACTTCGACCTAACCGTTTGGTGGGTCTATAACTTCACATCAGTCAAAGGACCGACTCTTGAAATTTTGATCAATTTTTCACGTTTAATTCGTGATTGGCGCAAATGTTGGTCTATTATCTAATTGTTTTTGTGGTTTGTCTAATTCCAAGCACCGGTTAATATTGTGAGCTGCTAAGTAGGAGACTTTACAATTGTTTGAATTCAGAGTACTTGTTATTTGTTGATAGTGTTCTTTTTCCCTTCCGCGTGAACATTGTATGTTGTTCCGAATAAATTAACGTTTGTGCTATAAGCATAATTGTTATTGCAATGAATAGTTGAGGGGACTTTAAACATAAGAGGAACAGGGATTCGGAACGGTAGCGTCTGCTTCGCCTTTTCTTTACGAAAGTCATCAGTATAGCCATACGTATGTAGGGCCTAGAAGTAGACTAAGTCCCTATATATAGCACATGACTAGTAAAATGAATGAGGCCTATTGCGGACTTTGGTTCAATGTTTGCTGCAGGCTTGACCCAATAATAATTGTCTGCTATACATCCATGCTTTTTTATCAAGTATAATGACAGCTTATCAAACCACATGATGTAAATGCCAGATGACCAAGTCGATCCTGTCTTTCTCTTCCTTTTTTTTTTTTTGACATTTTTCACATGGGGCTTACTCTATTTTATCTCTTCCTTTTTGAAGCCATTTCCAATAATTCATATGATCCTATTTTGCATTTTCCCAGAATTGTCTGGTTAGATGAGGATATACTATGATTCCTTTACTATAGCTCAAATTGTGCTAGTGCTTACACCTTGTTTACCGTGCCATTGCTTCTACTTAGTACAGTGGACCTTGTCTATGAGTTTTACTGATTATTGCGAAAGGGAAAAAATAGAAGGATTTTCTAACTTTTTCCAATTTGTTTGGCAAAAACATCCTTGTGTAATTCTTGCTTGCCAGAGTGTTACTGATGTCCAAAAGAGACCTGAGTTATCATTGTATTGAAATGTTACACCTAGTTGGCTGCTACAACCTAGAAAATCGACAAAAGTTATGCTGAGATTAACCTGGGTTCTAGATCAAATTCATTCTATAAGTTCTTATTGATTTGCGTTTCTCTTGATTGATATGAATCAGGGTTAATTTTTTAACTCCCTTTTCTGCTTTTTAATTTTTTCATGTAGTCAGAAGCACGATGGGTGCCGGTGGCAACATGTCTATCCCACCATCCGCAAAGAAGTCAAAATCTGACCCCATGAAAAGAGTTCCATACTTAACGCCACCATTCTCACTCGGTCAAGTCAAAAAAGCAATCCCACCTCATTGTTTCAAGCGTTCTGTTCTCCGCTCATTCTCATATGTTGTCTACGACCTCACCATTGCCTTCATTTTCTATTACATTGCTGCCAACTACTTCCCTCTCCTCCCTCACCCTTTCTCCTACTTAGCTTGGCCAATTTACTGGGCATTTCAAGGTTGTGTTCTCACCGGCGTTTGGGTCATTGCCCATGAGTGTGGCCACCATGCCTTCAGTGATTACCAATGGCTTGATGACACAGTTGGCCTTGTCCTTCACTCTTTTCTCCTTGTCCCTTACTTTTCGTGGAAATACAGCCATAGTCGCCATCATTCTAATACCGGCTCTCTTGAACGAGATGAAGTATTTGTGCCCAAGAAGAAAGCCGATATGTATTGGTACTCCAAGTACCTTAACAACCCACCAGGCCGTGTCCTAACTCTTGCCATAACCTTAACCCTTGGTTGGCCTCTTTACCTGGCGTTCAATGTCTCAGGCAGGCCTTATGATCGGTTCGCTTGCCACTATGACCCTTACGGCCCTATCTATACTGACCGTCAAAGACTTGAGATATACATTTCTGATGTTGGTATTCTTGCTGTCACTTATGGGATCTATCGTCTAGCAGTAGCAAAGGGGCTAGCCTGGGTTCTCTGCTTCTATGGAGGACCATTGTTAGTTGTAAATGCCTTCCTTGTAATGATCACATTTCTGCAACACACTCACCCTTCATTGCCACATTATGATTCTTCTGAGTGGGACTGGTTAAGAGGAGCTCTAGCCACAGTTGACAGAGACTATGGGATTTTGAACAAGGTTTTTCACAACATAACAGACACCCACGTAGCCCATCATTTGTTCTCAACTATGCCTCACTATCATGCCATGGAGGCCACCAAGGCTATCAGACCAATTTTGGGAGAATATTACCAATTTGATGGGACACCAATCTACAAGGCAATATGGAGAGAGGGTAAAGAGTGTATTTATGTTGAGCAAGATGAAGGTGAGATGAACAGCAAAGGCGTGTTCTGGTACAGAAACAAACTATGATGTCGAAAACGAAAGTAGATTAAGGAGTGGGACGTTTCAGTTTTCCCCCTTTCTGTAGTAGTCTAGGTGGTTTACTTGTTTCCTATCGAACTTGTTTCAATTATTTTATTACACATCTACGTTGTAGTTCCATTTGACCTGGACCGTGCAATGCCCTGTCAAACTTTAATTACATATATTTATTTTTGGTGTTGTCGATGAATTGTATAGTTAAAGTTTTTGTTTGGAAAATAGCGATGAAATTAGATAATGCTTTTCTTCCCTTGGCAATGAAAAGAAAAGTTCTAAACTAAGTATATAAATAATTCACTAATGAATCCTAAACTAATCCATCTTCTTCTTTTTATATAAATAATTCACTAAATAAATTTATTAGTTTAAGTCAAATGACATTCAATTTAAGTGATTAGTAATAAACTCTCAATTAGCATAATCTAAAAATTATGAAGAGAGTTTTTGACAATAAAAATTTGTACTTTTAATATCCTTTACTTAAATAATATTAAAGATTGTGAAAGTTAAAAAAAATGAGTTTAATTTCATTTCAACCTTCAAGAATTATAACAGAAATTTTCATTTTACTAACTAATAGCTGCGTTTGGGTCCTATGATTTGTATATTATAACACCAATTTCGTGTGGCATAATGATCGAAAGATATGTTTTTTTTATATAACCATTAATTTTATTAATAAAAGACCCTAAACTATGATTTAGATGGTTAATTACTTCCTTTATTAATTATTTTAGAGTTAATAAACCTTAAACTAGGATAACAACAATAACAATCCAGTAAAAATCCCGCTAAGATGTAGAGTTTGGAGAGTCCAATAATATGTAGTCTTATCTCTAATTAGTATAATAGTTGTTTCCGATAAACCTACAAAAAAATGTTTTTGAAAATGATTTAAACAATAGCCAAATATATAAACAAATAGCTACATAAATAACAATAAGTAAAAGTAAAGAAACTAAAGTTAAAAGTAAGACAATAAAAAAATAGACAACAAGAAATAAATAAGAAAATAAAATAAACAAGCAACTAAAAGAGAAAAATATAAAATAAATAAATAAAATAACTAAAGTATTCAAGATAAATACAAGACACAATAAATGATTCTATTCTTATTCTAGTTCATCAAAGTTTCCTATTAAAAGTCTAGTTTTAGACAAACTCTAGTAGAATCATATCATACATGATCGTCTTCCCTCAATTCTTCTTGGGTTTTCATCTTCTTTTACAATCACTAAGGATAATCTTCTTACATCTTTTTTTTTTTTTTTGGTACACCCAGGGTATCCACCGATGGATTCAGTGACTAATTCCTTCGCTGCAGGAACATCTCCAACATGGAAGGGCTATAGCTGACCCAGGAGCTTGCTGCATTCTCAAGGGTGGGATTCGAACCCCCAACCACTTGGTTAAGCGACGAAGACATGTACCACCTACGCCAACCCACTGGGTTAATGCGCAGCATTACTCTTAGTAAAAAATATTTTTTTAACAAAAACACATGATAAATATATATATAATAGCTAAAAACAATATAAAAATAAAAATAGACCTTAAAAAATAATAGATTACAAAAATGTACACTTGTATAAATAAAAATATAAAAATAAATAATGCAATAAATATATAACAAGGTAAAGAATCAAAATAAAAGATAAAACAAGTAGATAAATGCACAAAAAAAAAGATAAGTTAATAAATAAATCCAACTAAGTCATTATAAATAAATATTTAAGCTAAGTAGGAAAGTATTTAATAAATAAATTTGTATAAATAAAAATATAAAAATTAGAAATAAAATAATAAATATAGAAC
>JANZLX010000004.1:23381148-23396247 GCA_025531955.1 Erythroxylum orinocense | reverse complement strand
ACCCCCTCCGACTCAACCCCCTCCGACGCAGTCAGCTCGTATGCTTCCGATCCACCAACGGTTCTTTTGTGCCAAAAATTGGACCGGACCATACGGTCCGACCCAAACCCGCCGATTTTAACATATAAAGGTTATTAAGAACAACCGAACCGGACCACCGTCCGGTTCATGTCCGGTTTTTCAAACCTTGATTGCAACTAATCCTATTTTTCACAAACGTATGAAACACGTTGATATTGACTGCCAAATTGTCAAGGAGCATTTGGTTTCAGGTTTTATTAGCACACCTTATATTTCTTCTTCTAGTCAGATTGTGGATTTACTTACCAAGCCGCTAACTTCTGCACAAATGTATTCAGCATTAGCCAAGATGAAGTTATTTCAATGTACTTTATCTTGAGAAGGAGGTGTTGTCCCATGCATGCATGCAGAAGATAATGAAAGGAAGATAACCAACGTCAAGGAGCTATTATAATCAGTTACAAATCTATTATAAGTTGTTAGAAAAAGTTGTTTTAGATTCCGATGTAACAAACTAGTTTTAAAATACTTTCCCGCTCAACTTATTTTCAGTAGCTACATATACGAACGTATTGTATTGCTTCAGTACATGAAATAAGATACATTTTTCGATATGTTCCTCTTCCTTTTCTTCAATAATTTTTTTAGAAAATTTTAAATACGATTGAAAATCAAATTGGAAACAAGACAGTAGATCTTCTTAAAAGACATGGTGCTTCTTTTTGACTTTGGCAGAATACGACGGCTGCCTGCCGGCCAACAATGATTGAGAACTCATTTAATGGGAGGGCCAGTTTCCACTTTTCTTTTTTAGCGGTTGGGATTTAATCCCTCTTGTTTCTCATGTTTAATTGTCTTGTTGGATAGTATAATTGTTTAACAACAATACAGGAAGCTACGACTTCAGTTAAGCTATGAACATCTTCACATCCATTCATTCAACTTGGCCTACTAATAGGGAGATTGGATTGAGAAGTTCACTTAATTTATAGGAATCATCACCGTCACTTTGAGCTTAACTTAATAGAATTTTGAGTAAGATTATATATATATAAGAATATATATTGGCAATTTGCACGAATATAATTATAAGAAGAGAGCGTGTTCTACGTTTGGCCATTATCACCTGATTAGACTTAGATATTGTAAGCTTAATCCAATTGTCTTGCCTTTTCAATATTAGCAATTTGCATATATAATTTCAAGAAAATTGTTGACTTTGGCATTGTTGGTTAAGTGGATTTCATAAGCAACTTAACCTTTTAAATTATCAAGCCGTACACATTAATTTATATACCATTCTATATTCACAACATTCTCTTCTTAGGGTTATATTTATAAGTAAAATGTTAATGCATTTTGGTATAATTTATCTCAATTCTAAGGAAGACAATAAAACATTTTAAGTTGTTTTTAGGTTCACTTTTTTTTGAAAAATCATTTATTACATAAACAGTACAGATAACTTGTAAATTTTAATTTTTAAACAGCATTGGCTTGTAAACGCAGCCTTCGGTGCGTACCATCCAGTATTTTATCTTAAATGAATGTCCAATAAGTGAAGGGATACAGAGTTATGAATTGAAATCATCCCATTTTACCATTAATTCAAAGAAGATGCGCTTACCTTATCTACAAAAAGGGTGGGATAGGAAAAGAATAAGGTGAAAAGAAAGGAAGATACTTCTTCCTATCGTAACTAGGCAAGCTTTTCAACAGTTTGCATTGCAGAGGATGGGTGGGTTCCTGAGCTACTATACTCTATACATGGAGAGGTGTGAGACAACTAAGGTTTACGAGTAACAGAAGTCCGTATCTTTGTGAGAAACGAATATATTCATGTACAGTTCTGCACGTTCCAGGAAGATAAAAAAATCCGTATCCAAAATAAACCCTGAAATCACAAAGAAAGGGAAAAGTATTACAATGTTGTTGTAAAATAATTTCTATCGCAGATCCAAAAGGGGCCAAGACAAGACAAGTGATGCACAAGTAGTAATTGGTTTTTACAGCAGAGGAAATTTGATCAGAGACTCATTGGATTAGAGTTCATAAGATTAGACACGCAAACAAATTAGTAACCAATTGAAGTAGGTTAAGCAGTCTCAAACCATCATGGAAACAAAAGCCTTGACCTTTTCGCGCGTTCTAAGAAAACAAATATACAGAACAAAGTCGTTGCTTTACTGGGAAATTTGAGTCTCTTCAAACCCATTCATTTGGTTGGCATCCATAGACATCAACGGGAATTCACCAAGACCTTTAATGAACCCATCCAAATCGGCAAAACCACCCAAGAAACTCCCTGAACTTGCACCATTCCACATCTCCTCCTCTTCCTTAACTCTCTCTCTACAACCGAAACTACCAAACCCAGTTCTTAGCTCAACCCTCTTGGCCACTGTTTTGTGATGATCACATGATGAACTAGTACTAGTAGTACTGGTGCTGCTTTTCGACTGCCCGTGAGTGTCTTTATCTCTTCTCGCTCTGCTCCTTCTGGGTTTCTTCTTGCAGCTGTTCTCGGTTGGTTTCCCGGTGAGTCTCTGCACCAACTCTCTGAAGTTGGCAACGTCTGTCTTGATGATTTCAGGAGCAAATATGTGAATTATGCGTATCTTAGGCTTCACTTTTGATATTGTTTTGGAGTACTCTTTATGCATGGCTATTGAAGATGGAGAAGTCGATGTGGACATGCAAGGTTGTTTCTTCCTGATCATGCCTTCCATTGAAAGCTTGTTGAAAGAAAGAGAAGGTTAGGAGAGTTGGTAGAGTTGTTTAGAGGAAAAGAAAGAGGGAGGCTTGCATATGTATATATATATATATATATATTTGGAGGCAAATGATGAGCAATACAGTTGTTTGCAACGAACAAAGATTAAATTTTGAAGGGGAAAACAAGCTGTCTGTTGAGAGGAAAGAGATACATATTATTTAGGTATGTGAATGAATCCATGCCTGGAGATTGAAAAAATGACAATAATCCAAATGGTCCCCTCTAACTTTCCTTATTAAGCTGAGACCAAAGTGTTAGGTTTGATTTATTTGATGTGCTTCTATTAGAAGAGTGAGAGATCTACCAAATAATTATCTTTACTTCATGTTTATTGTCTTACTATGTACGGTGTTGCTTACATCTTCTCACCATTTTAGCAACAATGCAATGTGAACACTACGACTACTAGTGCTATGCACATAGCTTGAGATATCATAAAACTCAAGAATATTTGATTCCTCTCATCTCCTGATGTTGGCCATGTTGAATATTTTGAATTGTTGGTCTCAAAATGACTGGTTCTTTCTTTTCATACGATACTTTTGAAAACATCTCATTTCATTTACTATAACATTACATAGGATGTTAATCTATATTGGAATTGGTGTTCTAGTGATAATTGTCCCATAAGATTGGCAAACCTTCATACGAATCTTGCTAACTAATATGTAAACACCGATTAATTTATTCCTATAGAATTGTCAATTATGTATATAAGTGAATTGAATTAAATTCTTACTAAATCAAATTAACTTATATTAAGATGACCCCTCTATTAAAACATGCCATTGAAAGTAATAATAAAGATTAAACACAATTGATCTTCAAAATAAACGAGGGTCCAATTGTGAATATAAACACAAGTGATCTTCAAAATTAATAAACGAGGGTCCAATTGTGAATAATAGTAAGACTAAAAATAGCAATAATAATAAGAAACCAGGGATCAATTTTGCCATTGAAAATGCTAGGACGTGAAACATGAGCTATTAATAATTAATCGCTTACAATTAATAATTAGTTCATTCCTAACAGGAGCAATGCAACTCTAAGCAGGCTAATTATGCGTGCCTACAAACTTTATATTGACACACCATCCGTGAATGGTGTAGCTGTAGCCATGTTTATGTCTATATAGATGTAGTGAAGTGAAGATGTATGTGGGATTCGAGTTCCTCGTGGGTGGAAGAATAGCCATTGTGATGACTTCCACAA
Organism: Erythroxylum orinocense; assembly: GCA_025531955.1. NCBI lineage: Eukaryota > Viridiplantae > Streptophyta > Magnoliopsida > Malpighiales > Erythroxylaceae > Erythroxylum > Erythroxylum orinocense. The sequence continues at coordinate 23,392,235 of JANZLX010000004.1, read as the reverse complement.
AACGAAACTCAATACAATGCATATCCCAGTTTCTGAAATGCTCAAGTCCGAAGATTTTCTTTGTTCCTTTGTTGTTTTGCTTTGTAAAACACAATATCATTGTAATGTATTGGGTGCCGTTTACTTTCTAACAATATCAACTTGACGAGTGTAGTTTATATTTCATTGTAATGTTCATTACGTCTAAACGGTCTCAAAACACTTTCAAGAGTTCATTTTAAAGAAGAAATTTCCCTCCTTAATTAATTACTTTCATCCCTAAACATCTCTACTGCATGACTTCAATTTCATGCAGTAGAGATGCCCGAACACTCGTCCCTATATTCAACTATTCCACTATTGTACATAGGCAAAACTTGTATTTAACTTTTATTACAGATAGGGCATGGTAAAAAAAAATTAAATGGATAAGAAGATCCCAAATTATTTTTTAAAGACGACAGTTAATATATTATAACACGCGCTTGTGCATATTATTACATATCCTAAAATTGACATTTGAATATGCCAACACATTTGGTAGCTAGATGAGGTATAAAGAAATAGACATGCTTGAAAACTCATGATAAGATGTGATTAGTGACACACACACACCAACTTATTCTTTGCGCCTAGTCCGAGTCTTTAATTACTTAAATCTAATACCGTGTCTTTTTAATTAATCTGCTGTAGATTAGTTGTCACCATCAAGTGATTTATGATTTGCGGTGAGAATGATAAGCCGGCACCGAGACAAAATACAAAACAAAATTTGGAGAGAATCATAACCGTAGGATGTGCACGTGAAGAGACGAGTGACGTCATTGCACGAGCATCACGCCGTCGGAGGCCGGCCCACATCCGAATTCGTATTTGCAACCAGTCACGTGGCAATAGTACGAAAAGTGGACCCCGCAAACCGGGTCTTCAACTGAAACACAAAAAGCGTGTTGCGTTGCGTTGTGTTGACAGAGAAGCACGTGGGTCCAGTCACTGACGTGGTTCGAAGTTCAGGCAGTTGGAGCAGTGGGCTCCACCTCTGCATTTTTCACATCGTACATTAGATATCATATCTCTAGGGATGGCAGTGGATTAATATCTGCAATACTTAACCGTAAAAAACAGAGATAGAGGTTAAAAAATAGATTTTAAATAAATGCTAAAAAGTAAATATAAATATAGATTTGAAGATGGATTTAGTGGTAACTCGAATTAATAGTTACTTATATTTTACCTATTTTATTAACTTTATTTTTTTTGAATATTTATATTAAATATAATAAAATATTAATATTTTATTAGAAGAAACAATTTTAAAATCTCTATTTTACTCCTCAGTCTTCACCTTTTTTATGATATTTTATTTTCTTATAGGATGATAATAATGCAAATGATATGGAGATAAAGTTTTGAATGTTAGTGAAATTCACATAAAGACAATTTGAAACTTTAGATATTAATTTCAGTCTTTGTTTCAGTTCTTGATTGTGAAAAATATATGTTATCTTTACACTAAATATTATTATTTTTATTATTCCAATTTTATAGTTTTTTTAAGACATACAAATCAAAATCTTGACTTATTATTATTAAAATAATTTTGATTTAGAACGTTTGCAAAAATTATATTTTCCATTTAGAAGTTATATTTTTATTTGCTATACAACTCGATAAATATCCAAAAACCCAAACAATCCAATGGATTTAGATATAGATAGTAAATTGTAAAAACCGATGAATATAGATATGACTTGAGTCATAAAAATGGATATGAATATGAATATGAGTTGAGTAATAAAAAATGGATATGGTAGAGTAATACCCGAACCGAATCCTATCCATTGTCATCTCTACATACCTCCAATTTTGGGCCCGATTAGAACTTGATGAAAAAATCAAGTTTAATTAACCTACATTATAAATTTTGGTTTTGGCTTCAATTCAAACTAGAATGTGAACACAATCTAAATTCGACTAATTGACCTTGATTTGTACTAAATTTGCTCTCCTTTATAAATTCAAACTAAATTTGATATTAATTTATACACTTTGAATTTTAAAATAATGATTTTCTTATGGTTAGCCATAATTTTCTGCCAAAAGGCTAACATTTTAGACATAAAAATATTACGTTGAGTTGGAATGAAGACTCAATCAAATAATTGTCCATTATATGTTTACCTTTACTTTGATTAAATATATATATGCAACGAGTGAGGGAAAAATATAAATCCAAGAGTTTCAACATTAAGTGGTATGCAAACTCCGTCTTATTCAGGGAAATCCACTTGTTTTGTCAAACGAAAACTAGAATTTATACATTTATTTGGTATACATGTTTTAAGTTTATATCTCCTTAATATTAAGTTTCTTCACCAACCCACAAATGTTTAACTTACAAGTTTTTCTTAGAATTTAAACAACTAATAAATAATTTACAATTTATTTTTAAGTAGTTTTAGTTAGAAATTTTATATTAATTAGAAATAGTATAAAGTAGAAGTAATATATATATTTATATATTTAGAGAGAGAGTTATATAGATTCATAATAGGGTTAATTATATAAAACATCACATTTTATTCAATTTTGTAATATCAGTCTAAACTTTAAAAAGTAGGAGTAAATGGTTTCAACTTTTAATTTCTAGCAAAATAGCCTTAAATTAAATTTTTTGCTAATATAACGAATCACGTCATATTAATATCTTTGTCACATAACTTTCACATATTGTATTTGTTTTAGATATTAATTTTATTATTTAATAAATTAAAAATATCAAACACTTTAAGGTATTTTTAAAGCAAATCATATAAAAAGTGTATAAGTGTTTTAGAGTTTTTGATATTTTAATTATTAAAATAATAAACTCCATACATGATACAAACACAATATATAGCAAGCACGTGGCAAAAATATTAATTTGATGTAGCTCGTCGCATCTTCCACATTAATAAAGAATTTAATATCAGATTATTTTTGCTATAAATTAAAAGTTAGCTTCTTAAGAAACATAAACATTTTCTCAACCATTTGTTTTCCTATTTTGATAATTATGTGTCATTTGCTTCAATTGATACACACCAAGGAATATGAAAATATCCAAAGAAGTTTTATTATCTTAGAATATTTGTGAAAATGACAAATTTTGGTGACTGATGATTAGTTCAACTATGTATATGATTCTTACAAACCTTACGGTGTTGCACTGATTAGACATTAAAGAGATCTTCCAAATAGGAAAATAGGATTTGTTTTTTGTTGGATATTGCTTTCCACCTTTTTATTAAATTTTTATTTACACTTTTATGTCAAATGACATGATAAAAAGGTTCATGGAACTAAATTTCTGCTTATATTTCACACAACTTGTAATTTCAAATATTTGATTAATTGTCTTAGTCAGCATAAAACCATACATTTTAAATTCAGTTTACCCTTTAAATAACTCATGAGTACTTGCAAGTTTGTGCATATAAAAGATTGCTTTTCTACTCGGAAAGCAATCTTTAAAGTTTCAAAATATAGAATCTTGATCTTGAGTCAAATAATTACAACTTTTAATAACAAAGTCAACTATTCATAAAGTATTTAGCTAAGCGAGTAGCCCTATTCTTATAGTTCCTACGTACGACTATGACACTAATCATAAGCATCTTCGTTTAATTGTTCACATTGTGTTTTGACGAGGAGCATGAAGCGTTGACCTCAAACAGAGAATTCGCAAAAGGATGACGTTGTGGAGTAGTTAACTGCACAATCTTTTGGTTTACTTAGTATTTGTGATTTGACCATTTATACATCAATGGAATTGATATGTATGAATGTATACACATATATGTGGCAGAGAGGTGAAACCTATAAATATGGTTAGGTGTTGCTTATTTTATTTGGGTAAGAATCAGGTTGTCTGTATTACGTATGTACTTCTTTATGAGAACAAATGTTTTGAGTTCACATCTTGATTTGGAGGTTTTAGATTTCTATTCATAGCTAAGACGATAATGAATTATTTGGAAAACAACTTCCCTACTAATGAAGTATAATGTTGCATATTATAAGATTTTTCTAAATCTTACACCTCATCAAGATTTATATTATTGTTGTTGTTGTAGTTAGGACGAGTATATTACGAAATGAAAGAATGAATAGCATCTTAGCATTACGAAATGGGAAACCCTAGGTCAATTAATTGTTTTAAGCAAAGCTTTTCTGGTTCATTAAAGGGTCGTAAATGGTTTACCGCAATTCAGACGCTAGCCAACCAACAGATCTTTAGTCTCATCTCTTGTAAACCACCGGCATTGTAACTCAGACTCCTCTCTTTAATATCCCGATGAGTGATGTAATTTGCGAGAAAATAGCATAATGCATGCCTTTCCATAACAATCTTACGTAGCAGGAAACATGCAAGTGTATGATTATTATTTATTATAACTATCTGATCATCATAGCTAATCAATGGATGCATTATTGTGGTTTCAAAGGCGGAAGTAAACGTAGGAAGACTTTGACAATTGCAACTCAAGGTCTTCGTAACCACTCCCCACACACATAAAAAAAGAAGAAGAAAGAAAATACTCGTATTCATTTTTAACTGTTTACTTTCAATGTTCCAAGTCTGATTTAGCGGATGTGGAAACCCTCGCCTATATTCTCAATGTCGTTGCAAAGATAAAATAAATGTCATTTTCTGTTTTTTTAAGTTAATGTAAAATGATGTATGTAATTGTCAATGATATGGACATTGTACAGCGGAGTTATGCTTTTTTAGACGGAGGTGAAGTGAAAACCTAATCTCCCGCAACAAAGCAAACAACTACTAATATCATCATTAAACAAAGCGTATTTTTCAAGTCAACTAACACTACATATATTAATTCAATATTTTTTTATCACTTCACCCCTGTCAATAATTCTGTAACCAAAACCGAATATACAGATTGCATTATTGAAACAAGTTGACATTATGAAAGGAGACCCCTAATCACCCCACTTCCACCTTTTAGCAATGTAATTTCGAATTAGCATTTGGTGTATATGGAGGAATAGCAACAACAACAATATGAGGTACCCATCTTATTGTGAACAATCATGAAAAGATGAAGTCTCCACGTTGTAATTACAGGTTAGTGAAAAGAAATGTCACTAGCTCTCGTACTCTGGGACGGATTCTGCTAGTGGATATGCTGGTGCATCTAACCTCGTCAGAACTTCCGATACTCCAGCAGTATCCCTTATTATCTGTGTAAAAAGTCAAGCAAAGAATTAGATTATTAAAAGTAAACCATTCCAGTTCCATCCCAATGTATCAGTCCTCACAGCCTGAAGCATGTAGACGATTATTGGTTAACATTCCTTAAATTCCAGCACTCAATACATTAACATAGTCCAAAGCTATCACAAAGGCATCCTCCACAGATCAAACTACGAGAAAAAAATGAATTCAAGGAAATAAAGCTCTCCAACTTATGCTAAAGAAAGTAAAACCCATTAAAATATTTACTAAAAGAAACTACAAAAAGAACTTTGTATTCCTACATGCTTCTCCGGTGCTCTACCTACCAACATCATTAACTAAATGCTGTTCTAAGTGTCCAAGAAAGATCCTTCAAATCTTTACCACGAAAAATCTAAACACTGCTAACAAACTGCATCAGTCCTACATTCTTTGTCTCCTAATGCTTCCATAAGGAAATTGATACAACAGGAGCTGCACTGGTTAGTTTTCTCCCTTCTAGAATATGCTGCAAATGTTCTTTATAATCCTTGATGTATTTTCGATACTTCCATGGACCATCCTGGTATGCAGTAACCTATAACTGAAGGCAGTGATGTGATAATACAAAGGGCTTTGAGCACCATATATATTTCAAAAATGAAATATCAATCAAAATTTTTCCTTGCACCCACCACAAGATATACTATGTTTATTGATTTCTATCTTTGATTCCTCCTAGCAAGTTGCACAATGACTATCATAGAAACACTAATGCACCAGTTCATGTGGCCGGTAGGAATAAAACAAGATTTCATCCGATTATTAAATGAGATTGCACACAAAAAATTGAAGGCATCCCACATAGAACTGCGTTAATGTCAGAGGCAATAAACTTAAAAATGTGCTTACTAGTATCTCCTCATCAAGATAAGAAATCATGAAGAGTCTCTGAAAAGTACCAGCTGCAAGAATGAACCAGGTATAGGGGAAGCAAATTAGAATGGATTCACTATGGTAACTCCAGAGGCATCAATCGAAAGAAACACACAGCACAATTAGAACTCCGCAGATCTTTAACTTATTGCAAAGAACCTAAGTTCATATCAGGATATTCAAAAGGGAGAACCATGCTAACAACAATTAATGGTCTAAAACTACTATTTTGGGGCCAAATCACTTCAACTAGAATTTGATTAAACAAAGAGTATAATTTCTGGGTTATCTACAACCCCTTAAACATCTATTACAGAAATTCTTTTTGTAATATATGCATTCCAGTGAACTTTAATATTACTTGTAGTGTCAAAAGCCTCGTTCGAGATTTCATATTCCATCCTCTAAATAGTCTCAGACATTCATGTTAAATAGCATACAGAAACTGGCGGGAAAAAGGAAAGATATGCAGTTTGAATAGACTTTTCTTCTCTTGACTAGAACATAAATGTTCCATACCATCATCCCAGACCAAATTTCAGAGATGTGTAAGACAACAATATCTGTTAATTAGAGAAGACTTGCAGCCACAAAGATAGACACATAAATTATAATGTCAAAACACAACTACAACTCAATGAGAACACAAATGCGAAATCCTTTAGATACCTAACCATATTGAAATTATCAAGTAGGGACTTGAAGAAAGAGGAAAGCAATCTTATCAGCAGCCGAAGGAGTCTCTGGTAAACTATCACTGATTGTTTAGACAAACTAGGACAGTTCACAACAAGAACAAATGCCCAGCTACAAAACTGCAAATACCCAAAGCTCACAACTGTCCTGAGGGACCTTTGGACCTCAAATAGATTAAGTGAGAAGCCGAGGAAATTATGTAAGAAAAATAACAGAAGGCTTACTTAAAGGAACTTTCAGTCCACTTGAAATTGCATCCCTTATGGGCACAGGTAGTTGTTGCATTGTGCTAATAGCCTGACCAAGTACACCTTTTAGCTGTTCTGGCAAGGTTTCTTCAATGACCGTTGGTGTCTCTAAAGTCCCTTCAACATATTCCTCTTTCATTCGAAGAGGTCCCTCTACAGATAACCTGGATGACAGAACAAATTTGCTTTCTATCTGCATTACAACAAGAAAGAAGCATTCACAATAAAGCTTGAGAAGCCATAAAAAAAGCTAATGAGTAACAGAAGAACATTTTACAATGCCATTACAGAAGTTATGTTCAACCATGCATCAGCAAAGACCAGAGTATTGTGGCAACTGCAGTTCCCGTTGTACATGCAAAACAAGTAGGTATGACCTGGTAGATTGGGACCTGATTGCATATTTAACAATTAAATTAAAGTCTAGGCATAAGTATAAAACAATCTTCAAATTTTGAGTATGCCACATATTTTCAAAAGCATGTATAGTTTTTCAAAAGCATGCATAGTTTCAAAATCATGCAAAGTCAATCACAAACTCTAATCAGCCTTTCACTGTTCTTCTATAGGTCTAACTTATCTTCATTCATTAATTAACATAATCCTGTCACAGAAACATATCATAATTTTGACAGAATGAGGGAAAAAAAAAAGAGAAAAAGAATCATACACATAGTCAAACCCATCAACAAGTTTGAGATAAAGAAAAAGATGAAACACTTTACTCATCCCATATCAAGTCAACAGAATTCAAATTGACAAGAATGAAATAGGTTGATGACTGCAATATGTTTGTAAGTTGGGTAGAAATATTAAGGTTTGAGTATGAATCCAAATGTAGCAAAAGACTTTTTTTTTGTCTGTATGTTTACGTCATTTTAGCATAGGGAAACATCATAGAGATGTAATGCATCAAAGTAAGGTAAGAGTGAGTTTCAAATTTTGCACAGTTTTGCATTAACTTTTAAGGAGTGAGGAGAGGAAAAGGGTCAGGAGTTGAGGGTTGAGGGAATGATTTCATCCCACCTAAACAGCACATTCTTGCAAGCATATCAAAGAAAATAATGAAAGATAGAAATGTACCGAGTAGAGTAGTTTCATATTTGCCGTAACTTTTGCAATACCATCCTTGATCGCCACATCCATTTTAGATAAATTAGCCAAATTTGACGGAAATCCTCTGAAAGAATGTATACATTACATTAGAACCTAAAACTGTCTTTGTCTACACTGACTGACTCAAAAAAAAAAAAAAAGGAAATTTGATAATAACAATGATAAAAAAAAGTAGTAATTGAAACTAGCAAATCCACTGAAGTGAAAGTTACCCCATGGCAGGACCCGTTACAACAGGAAATATCATAAAACTACTAGTGGAAACTTAGAAAGAAAACAGAAACAGATCCACTGACATAATAGCACTCACTGAAACATAAATCTGGCCGCAAATAAACCAGGGCTTCCAGAACCAAACCACTCAAAATTCCAACGACCTTCAAGAAAGGGTGACCTGAATACTAAGAAACATTTAGACATATCTTTCTGAAAAAACATATGCATCTGAAATGCTCAGTACAAATGAGCACCTACGTAGTTGGTCGAGGAGTAGGATTGAGACGCTCAAGACCAACTATCCTTTCATTCACATCAATCCGTTGCACGTCTGTGATACGTCCAGTAACTAAAGCTTCAAAACCCCCAGCATCTTTGAACTAAATCAATAGCGAGCTATCAGTACAGAACTTCCAACAAGAACTCTGATTAGCAATGCAGATGTTGTAACTTTGATTAAGCAACGATTGCACTTCAGCAGTAAGAAAAAAAAGTCAATTAAATTAGGTACTGCATTAAAAGGACAATACAAATGAGCAATGAGACACAAAAGGCAAAAATTTTCCTTTTCACAAAAAACAAAATGAACTGGATACTCAAAGAAATAGTAAAAGAATAAGAGAGTTAACAGCGAGAAGCAGTGATTCCTTAGCAGAGAGTCGCTCCATCTCTTTGGCGTAAGTGGCTTGGGATCCCTGAACAGCCTGTTGAACCATAGCTCTGCAGGCCATTCTCCCATTTAATTTCCTCCGGCGAATCTCGGGCAGCTTGGCCGGAGACCCAAAGCGAACCGTAGAGGCAGTGTTAGAAGGAGAAGAAGAGGAGCAGATCGCTGAAATCGTAGAGAACGAGCTGTGTAGTGTAGCCATTTGGAAAGAATAGAAGAAGAAAGCTTTTCTAGTGAATGGAGGGGACAGCCGAGCTAGTAATTTGAGCAGAGGGAGGCCGTTGTCGCCTCGATATGCGGATGTAATAATATACGATCCGATGTGTGAAACAATAAACAAATAATGACATTTATATTTATTTAAACATGAAAAAGAGATGGGATTGGAGATGCGGGGTATCGAACCCCGTACCTCTCGCATGCAAAGCGAGCGCTCTACCGTTTGAGCTACATCCCCATGTGTCGGCAACAGAGTATAACTATATTCCCTCAAACTTGCATAAAAAACGTAGGCTGAAAAAATGATTATATCTACAGGTCAGAGGTCCACAACGATGCTCAAATTTTAATGCATCTGGATGAAGTGACCATTTGGTCTTAGAAGATGAGAGTGGAAAATTCAAACTTAACGTATGTGAGAGGGTATATGATGATCAGTGGTCTGTGTCTGTGGTATTGTGGTATCTTACTTAGAAAACAGAGGAATCACATATTACATATGATGCTTAATCATATGCATGGAAAAGCATAATAATTCATGCATTCATTATCAAATTTATACATCATTAAGATACAAGAAGGTTCCGGAATAATAGTAGATGTCAATACAATTGGTGTAACAAACTTGTGGATAATCAATAACCTGTGTTTCATCTTGGCCCTTGATCTTTGACAACCTCCTTTTGCTCTAGCTGTCCAGTACTTATCCACGCATATACACCCCCTCAAACTCAAGTTCCCTGGTTGGAGATTGAGTTTGTTCCACGAGTATGTGAATTGGTCAACATAGATAACTTTTGTAAAGATATCAACCACTTGTTTTGTAGAAGGAATATGAAAAATATGAACATCTTTAGTTGACACCATTTCAAGGATATAGTGTATATCAATCTCGATATGTAGCATCTCACTCCCGCAGGACCCGAATTCGATATTGTGAGTGATATTCGAGTCCGTGCCTCACGTATGAGAACTGGAATCATGAACAATATGGAGTGAACCAAAAAAAAATGAAATGAAATGAAAATGAAAATAAAAATGAAAAATAAACAATGACGGAACAAACCCACATGAACAAATAGTGAATTAAAAGTGAATAGTGGAGTTGCATTCGACGCAAAGATTCGCGCATAAGAGTCAGAAGGGGTTATTGAGAGTGTATCAAGTTAGTTGATATAACGTATCTCATTATATAAGTGGATTTGTGAATTCGAGAGGAAATTAGGTTCATTTGATAATTAAAGCGATGAATTATAGGCACAAGGACCCCACGTGATTTCAGTTACATAACATCAATTAGTGATTATGATCATAGACCGTATTCCGAATGTGTTTTAGAAAACGTAAGAGGAGATTTTGACTAATTGTGATATCATATGTAAGTCACATCAGTGACGAGATTCCAGGAAAACTTTCCGAACCGAAAAAATCGCCAAGTAGCGAACTAACTGATTTTCAAAACTGAAAATTTCGGCCAAATGGGACTGAAAGTTGGTTTGAAAATAATTTAAATTGAATTTATTGTGATTTTTACACACCTGACCTATTTCTGTTCTCTTCTATATCACTAAGGTTAGGAACCATCTTCACTTATTCGGACATAGCTAGCAGAATCCTCATCCAATTAAAATTTCCTCTCTACATGCTCTTAGATGACACATTCTTGAACATTTCGTAAGAAGAGCTTATCATCCAATTCTCACTCTAAGGTTCTAAAACAATTAACTTTCAGTTCTTATTTCAATCTCGCTGGTGTTCTGAACCAGATTCAATTAGGGGCCTATTACTCTCA